>PVKP010006968.1:0-79812 GCA_004027715.1 Plecturocebus donacophilus | reverse complement strand
TATATATATATATATATATATATGTATATGTATTTTATTGCACTTTAGGTTCTGGGGTACATGTGCAGAACATGCACGATTGTTGCATAGGTACACACATAGCAAAGTGGTTTGCTGCCTCCATCCCCATCACCTATATCTGGTATTTCTCCCCACGTTATCCCTCCCCAACTCCCTACACACCCCGTGCCTCCCCTAGTCCTCCCCAACAGACCCCAGTGTGTGATGCTCCCCTCCTGTGTCCATGTGTTCTCATTGTTCAACACCCGCCTATGAGTGAGAACATGCAGTGTTTGATTTTCTGTTCTTGTGTCAATTTGCTGAGAATGATGGTTTCCAGATTCATCCATGTCCCTACAAAGGACACAAACTCACTGCTTTTTATGGCTGCATAGTATTCCATGGTGTATATGTGCCACATTTTCCTTGTCCAGTCATCAGTGGGCATTTGGATTGGTTCCAAGTCTTTGCTGTTGTAAACAGTGCTGCAATGAACATATGTGTACATGTGTCTTTATAATAGAACAATTTATAATCCTTTGGATATATACTCAGTAATGGGGTTGCTGGGTCAAATGGAATTTCTATTTCTAGGTCTTTGAGGAATCGCCACACTGTCTTCCATAATGGTTGAACTAATTTACACTCCCACCAACAGTGTAAAAGTGTTCCTATTTCTCCAAATCATCTCCAGCATCTGCTGTCTGCAGATATTTTAATGATCGCCATTCTAACTGGTGCGAGATGGTATCTCAGTGTGGTTTTGATTTGCATTTCTCTAATGACAAGTGATGATGAGTATTTTTTCATGTTTATTGGCCTCATATATGTCTTCTTTTGAAAAGTGTCTGTTCATATCCTTTACCCACTTTTGAATGGGTTTGTTTTTTTCTTGTAAATCTGTTTTAGTTCTTTGTATATTCTGGATATTAGCCCTTTGTCAAATGGGCAGATTGCAAAAAACTTTTCCCATTCTGTTGGTTGCAAGTTCACTCTAATGATTGTTTCTTTTGCTGTGCAGAAGCTCTGGCATTTAGTTAGATCCCATTTGTCTATTTTGGCTTTTGTTGCCAATGCTTTTGGTGTTTTAGTCATGAAGTCCTTTCCTATGCATATGTCCTGAATGGTTTTGTCTAGGTTTTCTTCTAGGGTTTTTATGGTGTTAGGTTTTAAGTCTTTAATCCATCTGGAGTTAATTTTAGTGCAAGGTGTCAGGAAGGGGTCCAGTTTCTGCTTTCTGCACATGGCTAGCTAGTTTTCCCAACACCATTTATTAAACAGGGAATCCTCTCCCCATGGCTTTTGTCCGGTTTGTCAAAGATCAGATGGTTGTAGATGTGTAGTCTTGCTTCTGAGGCCTCTGTTCTGTTCCATTGGTCTATATCTCTGTTTTGGTACCAGTACCGTGCTGTTTTGATTACTGTAGCCTTGTAGTATTAGTTTGAAGTCAGGTAGTGTGATGCCTCCAGCTTTGTTTTTTTTGCTTAGAATTGACTTGGCTATGCAGGCTCTCTTTTGGTTCCATATGAAGGTTACGGTGGTTTTTTCCAGCTCCGTGAAGAAGGTCATAGGTAGCTTCATGGGGATAGTGTTTAATCTATAAATTACTTTGGGCAGTATGGTCATTTTCACAATACTGATTCTTCCTAACCATGAGCATGGAATATTTTTCCAACTGTCTGTGTCCTCTCTTATTTCGTTGAGCAGTAGTTTGTAGTTCTCCTTGAAGAGATCCTTTACATCTTTGTCAGTTGTATTCCTAGGTATTTTATTCTCTGTAGCAATTGTGAATGGCAGTTCGTTCTTGATTTGGCTCTCCTTAAGTCCGTTATTGGTGTATAGGAATGTTTGTGATTTCTGCACATTGATTTTGTATCCTGAGACTTTGCTGAAGTTGCTTGTCAGTTTCAAGAGATTTTGGGCTGAGACAATAATGTCTTATAAATATACTATCATGTCGTCTGCAAATGGAGACAATTTGACTTCCTCCTTTCCTAAGTGAATACCCTTTCTTTTCCTTGCCTGATTTCTCTGGCTAGAACTTCCAATACTATATTGAATAGGAGTGGTGAGAGAAGGCATCCTTGTCTAGTGCCAGATTTCAAAGGGAATGCTTCCAGTTTTTGCCCATTCAGTATAATATTGACTGTGTGTTTGTCATAAATAGCGTTTATTATTTTGAGATACATTCTGTCGATACCTAGTTGATTGAGAGTTTAGCATAAAGGGCTGTTGAATTTTTCAAAGGGCTTCTCTGCATCTATTGAGATAATCATGTAGTTTTTGTCTTTGATTCTGTTTAGGTGGTGGATTACGTTTATAGACCTGCATATGTTGAACCAGCCTTGCATCCCTGGGATGAAGCCTACTTGATCGTGATGGATAAACTTTTTCATGTGCTGTTGCCATCTGTTTGCCAGTATTTTATTGAAGATTTTTGCATCTATGTTCATTATGGATATTGGCCTGAAGTTTTCTTTTCTTGTTGAGTCTCTGCCGGGTTTTACTCTCAGGATGATGTTGGTCTCATAAAATGATTTGGGAAGGATTCCCTCTTTTTGAATGTTTGGAATAGTTTCAGAAGGAGTGGTACCAGCTCCTCTTTGTATGTCTGGTAGAATTTGGCTGTGAACCCATCTGGACTTGGGCTTTTTTTGGTTGGTAGGCTATTAATTGCTGCTTCAACTTCAGACCTTGTTATTGGTCAATTCAGGGTTTCGACTTCTTCCTGGTTTAGGCTTGGGAGGGTGCAAGTGTCCAGGAATTTATCCATTTCCTCCAGGTTTTCTGGTTTGTGTGCACAGAGTTGTTTGCAGAAATGTCTGATGGTAGTCTGTATTTTTGTGGAATCTGTGGTGATATCCCCTTTATCGTTTTTTATTGCATCTATTTGATTCTTCTCTCTTTCTTTTTTATTAATCTGGCTAGTGGTCTATTTTGTTGGTCTTTTTCAAAAACCCAGCTCCTGGATTCATTAATTTTTTGAAGGGTTCTTTTGTCTCTATTTCCTTCAGTTCTGCTCTGATCATAGCTATTTCCTGTCTTCTGCTAGCTTTTGAGTTTTTTTGATCTTGCTTCCCTAGCTCTTTCAATTTTGACTATAGGGTGTCGATTTTAGATCTTTCTTTGCTTCTCATGTGGGCATTTATTGCTATAAATTTTCCTCTAGAAACTGCTTTAATGTGTCCCAGAGATTCTGGTACATTGTGTCTTTGTTCTAGTTAGTTTCAAAGAACATGTTTATTTCTGCCTTCATTTCACTGTTTATTCAGTCAACATTCAAGAGCCAGTTGTTCGGTTTCCATGAAGTTGGGCAGTTCTGAGTTAGTTTCTTAATTCTGAGTTCTAATTTGATTGCACTGTGTCTGAGAGACTGTTATGACTTCCTTTTTTTTCTTTTTTCTGAGGAGTGATTTACTTCCAATTATGTGGTCAATTTTAGAGTATGTGTGATGTGGTGCTCAGAAGAATATATATTCTGTGGATTTGGGGTGGAGAGTTCTGTAAATGTCTATTAGGTTTCCTTGGTCCAGATCTGAGTTCAAGTCCTGGATATCCTTAATTTTCTGTCTCATTGATCTGTCTAGTATTGACAGTGGAGTTTTAAAGTCTCCCACTATATCCTTTTCATTGTAGCCTATTGTATGTGTTTTGCTGTACATATGTTTTTCCTCAAACTTTTAGTTTAAAAAATATTGTTTATTTCTATTTAAATGCTAGAACAGCATTCACTTGAATGGAGCTTTTGCAGTCTAATTTGCTTTTAAGGTTGCAGTACTCAATGCTCCCTAGGCAAATCAGAAATGCAGGGACCATGCTGGAGACAAGCGCCTGGCCAAAGGCCAGGATGCTCTGCCTTTGTCAGCCAGCTCTGCAGAAGGCAGGGCAAGTACTCCTTTCTGAGACTGGGAAAATGCTTGGAAACTGCCAGAATCAGCTGAATTGTAAAATATTTCAGATGTGTTGGAAAAAACAATAAACCATCAACATAAACAAGACATCATTAGGGTGCTTGATGGGCATTTCTTGAATCAGAAGATTCTGAGCTGTGATTACTGTGTGTTTACCTTTGCCCACAGAACATAAATGAATTCTGTAATTTGGTAAAAAAGAAGAATATTGCTTTACTCTCCAGCTGGTTTTCTGGGGGAAAAATAATAATATTTCAAAGGGGAAATACTTTGTTAAGCATATTCCTTTACCAGCAACCTAGCATATTATTCAACACTTAAACTCACACATTGCATTTTATTCTAATATCTTGAGGCTAGTATTTGTGAAAAGGTATTAATAAAAACAGTCTTTCCCTTATATCCTTCTCAATAATAATCTGTCAGTTGGAACACTTTCCCCATAAGCTTAATATACTATAACAAAAAAGTAGTTTGGAGGCACATTAAAATTAAACATGCTAATTTGGTTTTCTTAATATATTCTGGTTTTGATTCCTAATGAATTAATGATGAGAATGGTCCATATTAGAAATAGTAACAATATATTTTAAAAATATTTTTAGAATAAAATGACTAAATATATCACCAAAGAAAGGGATTGTTTAAAAGAAACATTTTACAAATTGTGCATTGACAAAAAATAGACCATATTAGTATCCCAGAGACAAGAAATAACTATGAAAATCCTTGTGAAGAGAAGGTATACATCTGGTTCTTCATGTCTTGCAACTTTTAAAATAGCATTTGAAAGCCAACCAGAAAAAAAAAAAGAAACGTTAAAGACATTATTTCCAAAATTATGCAGAGTTCACAATGAGTAGATATTAGAGCTTTCGTCTGAGTACTAACTTCTCACATTTCATGCTTATATGGAAAAATAAATCAGTTAAGTAATAACACAAATATATATTTGGTAGGACAATTATAATCTCAATGTTCTGATTTTCTGCATCCCACACTTCATAATCAGGAAAATTTGGGTTTTTCCTCTTTCCATTTTAGAGATTAACAACTGAATTATGTATAATAATTTGAAACAAATGAGAGAAACTTATATGAAGAATATTAAAAATGGAAAAACATATAAAAAGAGGGCCAAGTTTTCCTTCACTCCTTCTTAAAAATATTTATTTAAATATGATCAAAAACCAATATACAATAATATGTATTGAAATACATTAGAAAAATTTTGAACTTGTATATTTTCACTTATTGGTTGCATTTCTCTTGAAGAATAATATAAACCTGGAAAAAAAATTTCTCACTGTCCTCAGCTTTGAATCTTTAAATGCTCATCATATGGCGGAGAAATCTTATTTAAAAAATAATTCTACTGGTATGATTTTCCATATACATTTTAATACTTTAATCAAAATAATACTGTACAGATTCACATAATACAGGTGACATAATAAAAAATGAACATCTTTGCACCTTTGCCACCACTTCATACCTAGCCCAATATAAAAAACAAAACATAATCTAGTAATCATTTCTTTTTTTTTTTTTTAAAGATTATCTTCATACCTATTCTCCATTTCTTGACTTATGGACTGTGCTATTAACTGTCCACTGTGGAAGCTGCAAACTTTGATCATGCAGGGAGTCATCCACTTATCATCATTGTCTTCATCAGATATTTTTGATCACTATTTAAATTGCTTAGCTGCATATCTTTGTTTAATGTATTTATATATTTATTTATTTTATCAATTATCATCACCAAATTCCCTTCTATATCATATCTTACTCTTAATCTTTTTATTTTTTCTTTTTCTTATTATAATGTTTCTGTCCTCAGCACATCAGTTTGACATGGTCCAAATTAATAAAATTTACAATTGCTCTGTGATCATAAGTAGTTCTTCTTTGCTTTGCAGGATGAGCTAAAAGTGGAAAACTAATGAACCTTCTTTTTATTGTTGCTGAGACATTAACTGCAAGTCCAAGTTATATTTCACAATAATGTTTTCTTTTGTAGTGTTTCAATATCATGACCTCTGAATTACTGAAATTATAATACAGTCCACATTAATATATAATTAAATACTATTATTTTCATCAGTCTATCAGTTGGTTTAAACTTGTGCCCACATTTTAGTTTGCTACATAATTGGAAAATAAAATTTTTGTATAGTTTTTATTTTTCCTGGAGTTTCTCATTTCTCTCTCCCACTTTTTAAAAGGTAACAATAATATACTTTTAATGTAGCAGTTATGTAATAAATCTTTTCTAAGTCCATTAATTCAAAAAAAGTCATTACTCTACCTTCATACTTGATTTAAGATCTGTCTAGAGATAGTATCCCATTCAAAGTCATTTTCCCTAATAACTTTGGAACTGTTTGCTACTTTTTCTGGCATCCAAAGCTACTAATGAAAAATCTAATGTTAGTGTGCATCTTACACATCGTAGTTTTCTGTTTTTGTCTCAAGTCTCAAAAAGCTTGTATTTACTTTGTGATTTTTTTTTAACTTATTGGTTTAAGTCAACCAGAATTTCTTGAACTTTCTATGTAACAGAAATTAAATCAATATAAATCACTGTTTAGACTCACTTTGGGTTTCTTTGATTCTTCAAGTTTTCTTTGATCATCATTTTATCTTGTACCCCCATACTTTTCTTTTGTGGTCATTTTATTTCCTCTTGAAGTTCATATTTTAAAGTTACTTCAATGAAGGTGTAATTATGCTGAACTGTTACATATTTTATTGATGTAAAATGTTTTACTTCATTCTTCTTTTTATAAAGTTTTGCTGGGATATATTTTCTTTCCTATATTTAGAGAGTTATGTGTTTTACCATTTCTGAAAATTTCTTAGTTATTATCTCATTTTCTTCCCTGTATACTTTAAGATCAGGGATACATGTACAGGTTTGTTACATAAGTAAACTTATGCCATGATGGTTGTACAGATTATTTTATCACCTAGGTATTAAGCCTAGTACCCACTAGTTATTTTCCCTGCTCTTTGGTTTTCCTGTTCCTGTGTTAGTTTGCTAAGGATAATGGCTGTCAGTTTCATCCATTCTCTGCAAAGGACATAATCTTGTTCATTTTTATGGCTGCATAGTATTTCCTAGTGTATATGTACCACATTTTTCTAATCACTTTGTGATGGGCATTAAGTTTGAATCCATGTCTTTGCTATCAGAAAAAGTGTTGCAATAAGCATAACACATACGTGTGTCTTCATAATAGAATAATTTATGTTCCTTTGGGCGTATACCCAGTAATCAGATTTCTGGGTTGAACGGTATTTCTGTTTTTACCGAGCAATTACCACATTGTCTTCTACAGTGGTTGGACTAATTTACACTGGCAGCAACCATGTATAAGCATTGATTTTATCCACAATCTTGCCACCATCTATTAGTTTTTGATTTTTTAATAATACCCATTCTGATAGATGTGAGATGGTATCTCACTGTGGTTTTGATAGCATTTCTGTAATGATCAGTGATGTTGAGCTTTTTCACATACTTGTTATCTGCATGTATGTCTTCTTTTGAAAAGTGTATGTTCATGTCCTTTGCCCACTTTTTTATGGGGTTGTGTTTTTCTTGTAAATTTGTTTAAGTTCTTTATAGGTGCTGGATATTAGCCCTTTGTCAGATGAATAGTTTGCAAGAATTTTCTCTCATTCTGTAGGCTGTCTGATTACCATGTTGATAGTTTCTCTTGCTGTGCAGAAGCTCTTTAGTTTAATTGGATCCCATTTGTCAATCTTTTGCTTTTGTTGCAATTGCTTTTGGTGTCTTCATCATGAAATATTTGCCCATGCCTATGTCCTGAATGGTATTGCTTATGTTTTCTTCCAATGTTTTTATAGTCTTGGGATTTACATTTAAGTTTTTAATCCATCTGCAGTTAATTTTTGTATATGGTGAAAGGAAGTGGCCCAGTTTCAATCTTCTGTGTATGGCTAGCCAGTTATCCTAGCACCATGTATTAAATAGGGAGTTCTTTCCTCATTCCTTGTTTTTGACAGGTTTGTTGAAGATCAGATAGTCATGGATGTGAAGTATTATTTCTGGGTTCTCTATTCTGTTTAATTGGTCTATGTGTTTGTTTCTGTACCAGTGCCATGCTATTTTGGTTACTGCAGCCTTGTAGTATAGTTTGAAGTTGGGTAGCATGATTCCTCCAGCTTTGCTCTTTTTGCTTAGGATTGTCTTGGCTACTTGGGCATTTTTGGTTCCATATGAATTTTAAAATAGTTTTTTTTCTAGTTCTGTGAAGAATGTCCTTGGTAGTTTAATAGCTATAAATTGCTTTGGGCAGTATGGCTATTTTAATAAATTTATTATTCCTATTCATGAGGATGGGATGTTTTTCCATTTGTTGTGTCATCTCTGGTTTCTTTGAACAACAGTTTGTAGTTCTCCTTGTAGAGATCTTTCACTTCTCTAGTCAGCTCTATTCCTAGACATTTTATTCATTTTGTGGCATTTGGGAATGGGGGTTCATTCCTAATTTGACTTTGGTCAGAAAATACTGACAAGATATTGTCAGAATACTTGCCAGAAATACTTGCAAGGTTATGGATAAAAACAATGCTTATACACTGTTGGTGGGAGTGTAAATTAGTCCAATCATTGTGGAAGACAGTGTGGCAATTCCTCAAAGATCTGAAGACAGAAATACCATTCGAACCAGCGATCCCATTACTGGGTATAGATCCAAAAGAATATTAATTATTCTATTATAAAGACACTGCATGCATACATTCATTGCAACACTATTTACAATAACAAAGACATAGAATCAAGCTAATGTTTGTCAATGATAGACTGGATAAAATATGTGGTACATTTATACTAGGAAATACTATGCAGCCATAAAAATGAACAAGATCATGTCCTTTGCAGGGACAGGGATGGAACTGAAGGCCATTATTCTTAGCAAACTAACGCAGAAACAGAAGACCAAATACTGCATGGGTTCTCAGTGGGAGCTAAATGATGAGAGAATACATGGACACACAGAGGAAAACTGCACATACTGGAGTCTATTGAGGGTGGAGAGTGGGAGGAGGGAAAGAATCTGGAAAAATAACAAATGGGTACTGGGGTTATTACCTGAGTGATAAAATAATCTATAAACCAAATGCCCATGACACAAGATTATCTATATAACAAACCTGCACATGTACCCATGAACTTTAAATGTTAAAAAAAAATTTATATAAAAGCCTAATTATAATTTTCTCTCCACCATTTCTTCTCATTGGTTTCTTAATGTTGTTGGACACATTTTAATACTAGGTCTTGACATTTTATTCTAGTTCATACCAGCTACATCATTCTAAATTGCTGTTCAGCAATGTTAATTTTCACACTTTGAAAAATTTTTAAATGGTTTAAAGACAGTATTTGACTCACCAGCTAATTGGGTCAATGCATGACTTTGACATACATAAATTTGAATGTACTTTGTATCTTACTAAATAAATTATTCATGTGATTTATAATTTATAAGACTATTCAATTTACTCACGGAAAAAACATTCTAAAATATACTCTAAAAATTATGGTAGTGAGGTTATAGAAATAAGAGCATTTTATTATCATTTTTAGCCTATGATCCTAAGAAATATACAAAGCAAAATATTTTTAGAATACAAACATGAATGAACATGCTAATCAGTGTTCTTATATCAATATATGACTATACTTATTAAAATGTGGTATGATGACTTACAGTGTGTTGAATCATTTTTCTTCAGAGGATATGTTTGCTCAAAACCTCACAATGTAACCTTGTTTAAAGCAAGTTTTTTTGCAGATGTAATTAAGGTGTGGATCTTGAGATGAGATCATCCTGGATTAATATGGGTCCTAAATTCAATGACAGATGTCCTTATAAAAGAAAAAAAAAGGCATAAAGAAATGCAGAAGGGAAGGCCATAGATGGAGGTAGAACTGTAGTGATTCATTTACAAGCCTAGGATTGCCAAACATTGTAAGTCAGGAGAGAAGTATGGAATGGATTATACCCTAGAATCTTTGGAAGAAATCAACCTAGCCAACACCTTGATTTTAGACTTTTTAACCTTTAAAATCACAAGAGAATAAAATTGTATTGTTTTAAGTTATCACATTTGTGATAATTTGTTGTAGCACTCCTAGAAACTAGTATATGCCTTTGGATTATTTACTATAGTATATTGATATTAGGCATTTCAAAGTGTTTCGAATATATTTTAAATTTTTCAAACAGTGATATCTGCTTCTTCTAGAGTAAATTTTGGCAAAATAATACAGTTTAAAAATAATACCACTGCTACAATCAAACCACCAAAGAGTTCCAATCACACCCCCTCTACAAATATGTGAATCCCTCATGCCAGATTTTTTTTAAGGCAAATTCTTCCCCTCATTCTTAACACTCAGCAATCACAGGTGTAATTTCCATCCCTGTAATCTTGCCTTTTCCAGAATGTTATATAAATGAGATATGCAGTATGTAGCATTTTGAATTTTGTGTTGTTCATTAAGCATAATGCATTTGAAATTTATTCATGTTGCTGAGTGTACCAAGAGTTTATTTCTTTACCACTAAATAACAAAAGAACAGTTAAGAACAAAAGAACTGTGGTTTTCACATGACTCAGTTGAGGAACATGGTTGTTTGCAGATTTTTATGAAGAAAATTTCTATAACTATCCAGACTTCTGTATGAACATAAATTTTATTATGCTTATGTAAAAATCTAAGTAATGTGGTATGTATGTTTAACTTATTAGAAACGAATAAATGATTTTTCATAGTGGCTGTATCATTTTGCATGTTCATGAGTAATGTAGGAAAGTTAGTTACTTCACATCCCCATGAGAACTTGATTGTCACAAGAGTTGTATAAATACATGCTTGCACACATATATGCACAACAACAGCAACATCATCAGATTAGGGGACCACTCTAGTACCATATGACCTCATCTTAACTAATCACATCTGCAATGACTTTATTTCCAAATAAGGTAACAATCTGAAGTAGTGGAGTTAGTACTTGAAGATATCTCATTTAGAGGAACACAATTCAACCCACAGGAAATACAAATCCATACAATTTTCTTTCAAAACTCATCCAAAGTATAACATTCCTAACTGCTATATTCTGTTGTCTCTGTCTTATTCAAATAGTATACGCACAATCATTCCTCTTTTCTAATGCCCAATGCACAGTTACTGGGTCTACGTTTGCTTGGTTCTTTGGTTCTCTAATATTATATATCAGACAATGAAGAAAGCAACATGGTCCAAACACACAACTCGCTCATGGTCTTGTATGATGAAAGGGTTAAATTGGCCAGACATGGTGGCTCATGTCTGCAATCCCAGTACTTTCAGAAGCCAAAGGTGGATGGCTTGAGCTCAGAAGTTCAAGACCAGCCTGGGCAACATGGCAAACCCTGTCTCTATAAAAAATACAAAAATTAGCCAGGTGTAGTGGTGTAAACCTGTAGCCCCAGCTACTTGGGATGCTGAGATGGAAGGATGGCTTGAGCCAGGGAGATTGAGGCTGCAGTGAGCTAAGATTGTGCAGGCTGGGTAAAAGAACAAGACTCTGACTCAAAAGAGTGAAATATAAAGAAGGAAGGAAAGGATTAAATTAGTAGAAGTTAGTTATGTTCTTAAAGCTCATAGTATGGGAGTCAAGACTTTTTCCAGATTCCCATTACTATATCCAGGACGTCTATCCCTCTTTTGCAGAAATCTCCACTCCTCAATGTTTGGAGCACTCTAACCCTTCTAATATTTGCCAATTACTATTGTATAGTTTATATACTTTTTCACCTTCATTTACTGAATATATTGATAGCAAGTTCAAAGTTTTTTCTTTGCTTCAAGTCCTATTCCCAATCTAGTTGATTTCAAAATCCACATAGAAAATTAGCTTTGACTTCACCATCAACAGTGATCTTCAATTCTAGTCCATTTTCCTGATCCACTTTACAGTAAGGCCCTAAGAAGTCACCCTGAAATCCTGTAGCACCCAAACTCTCTGAACACCATTTCCTGTTTCTTGCTTTCTTATTTAATTACTTATGCAATGAGTAAGTGCTCTATCTTTTCAATCATTCTCTTGACAATCTCTTAAACCCCCTATTATGATATGTTTTAAATGTACATGTTCTGAAAAAATCTTAATCTTGAATAAAATCACCCGTCTGCCTTCTGCATGGTCTCATGTATATCACTGTATGTGGCAGGAGAAGAGTCACACAGGGTGGATGAACTGTACGGTCATTATTAACCCAAACTACTCTCTCAATGCCATGTTTCTCTATGGTATTTTAAAATCTTCTCCACACTAATTTATTTTTCTATTTCTAAAGGACTCTCCAAACTAACTCATTCTCTAAAAACAATAAATATTTTGAAATGACATTAATTACATTGTAGAATTTAAAAATACACTACAGTGCTGAGCTCCCAGGTCAATTTTTGTTTAAAAGTTTGTAACAGAAGAAAGTGCAATCTTGGAGCAACAGACTTTGAAGATATTGGCCAATATATTACATTCACATCTGCTGTACTGGAGGTGGTCAAAAGTCAGGTCCTGCCAAATATGGAGAGTCTTAGAGAAAACCTCCTCACATTAGTGGGACATAAGCTCAAACCAGACGTAAACACACCTATTGTCCAAACCCTAGAAGACCATAGGAAAATCTGTCTGGAACTGAGTAGTGCAGAAGAAGTGAAAAAAATGAAATGAAAAGGAAAAAAAAAACATGTTTCTGAGACATTATAGCCATAGAACAATAGTGTAATGAACTTTCACTCCAGCTATGTAATTTGAGCCATTCAAAGACCTTCAATCAATGTGAATTCTCAATTCTGGCTCCTCCTATATGAAAGTTACTGCCCAAGTTAGGTAGGCATGGGTTTCCAATAACTAAATTAGGACGTTGGACTGGCCATGCCTGGGCAACTTGAAACTGTATTTCCCTGATTGCTGCAGGCCAGATAAAGTAGCTAATGTCTTTGTTAGAGGCAGGCAGTCACCAAGTTACATATAATTTTGCTGGGGAATACATAAAATTAAAAAAATCAGTTAAATGTGGTTACATATTTAAAAAGACATCACATAGTCTGGTAGGAGAAATAAGTACTGCAACATCACAACCAGCATGCCAGAAATCCACAAAAGACCCATGTCAGGTGAGTTTGACTGTAATTCTCTGAGGTGGACGGAAATCAAGGTGATGTGTGACACTTAAGGTTTTTTCCCCTTCTAATCTTGTAAACACACACACACACACACACACACACACACACACACACACACAGAGTCTTAATCTGTAGGAAATGAGTCATATATATCTGAAACTACCTTCCCAGAAAAGCTGATAGGTTCAAGGTCAAGGTGTTCCCTTCCTTTCAGGGCTATGTTTACTTAGGTCCAGGAAAGAACAGAGTTCATATTTATATTTTGTTTTGTTTTCAGAAATGTTTTGAGAAAAAAGAGTACAAAGGCTAAATGTTATACTGCATGATAGTAGTCCATGGAAGGAGGACTAAACAAAGGAAAAGATGATGATGTTTACACTTTTAAAAATTCCTAGCAATTCTGTCTGTAACTAACTTTAAATAAAATATAATTACATGTAAGGGAACAGACATAAGGGTTTAAATCGATCTTTTGAACAAACAGATCATCCAAATCAGACTCTACTCTCTTCTCAATAGAGGCTGATTACAATCTAGGTTTGGAATTATCGACACAACCAGAATAACTACAAGAACTATGTGTGATTGCGTTACAATGATCAGTTAGAGTTCTTTGACCTTGAAGATGTCATTCAAGGTCTTTGGAACCCAGTTTGTTCAAGTATAAAATGATTATTTTTTTCAAAAGGATTTATAAAATCCTTTCAAGCTCCAATATTTTTGCAACACTGATTCAAAATGTACTTCATTATTAAAATCAAACAGGGAAGAGCAAGTTATAACATATGTTATTAAATATATTTAGAAATCATTTTTATGCTTTTCATGATCTATACCATAAACTTTAAACTCACTTGAAGTCCCACATGCTGCAGTTCCAACTCATTTTTGCCTTTGCCAAGCCTCATGTGGTTCTTTATTAGAGATGGTCACTCTCCATTCTGCAGCTGTGGTGGTACCCTATACTGCTTCTTCCTTCAAATTTCTTCTTTTTTTCCTCTCTCTCCTTCTTTTGAATGACTTTTATCCCATTCTCATGTGAATGGTGAAAATCTTTAAAGTTTAGGGTACATGTCAACTTCTTCATAAAACCTGTCCTGGAGACTCAGGCAGAAATGGTGTTTCTTTAATCAGTGCTTAGTAACTACTATTAATCTTCATTTAAATGTAACTCATCATGTTGTCATGCAGTATTTATATGTTACCTTCTCAATGAAAAAGAAAATTCTTCTAAGAACAATATCCTTTGTTGGGCATGTGATATTTACCCTAAGGTCAGTTTCCTCACCCCCTAATGCCTAGGAACTAGAGGATATTCTCCTAGAATTTGACTGGTATTGCTCTTCAGGAAGAAAAAGAAAGTTGAGAAAGGTCTATATAGTTTTATCTAATGTACACTTGTAACGTAAATTCCAGGACCAGGTACAGGATGATAGATTTAACTCAGTCCTTGACTGAATTGCATGATCAACTGTCAACTGCTTCCAGATGGTGCCTCACTGGAAGACTCATAACTAGCCATTTTTCCAACCCAGGGTTATGTCCATATTCCTTTGGGTGTCTTCAGAAAGTTACACTTTCAGGTAAATTAATATGATGTGCACTTAACTAACCTAAAATAGCTTGGGAAAGAGAGTAGATAGCATGCATAAAATAGAATTTGTAGTTAAAAAAAAATTTAGGCTTCATTAAAGACAAAAGGGAATTCTAAGACATGATCACTTAAAAGCAAGGGCTTTTTAAACTAAATGTGATACAATTATTTTTTACTTTGTATACTTGCTATTGTTATCCCTTACAATACCAAATTAATACTTAACACAGGAGATCATCAAGCATAGTAACAAAAAAAGATATGTTAGTATTTATAATTATTTTCAAAAAATTAAAAAATTATATTTGCTTTATAATATTTGGCTAGATAACCATTTGAAAAATAAAAAAAATTACAGTGCAGAATCCTTTTGTGGGAAAAAAATATCAATTTTTGTTGTTTGCTCTTGATGTTAAAAACAAAGGTGAATTTTATTTTTTATTCCTAGGAGGTTTTTCATTTCAAATACTATTTCTGTAATTTACTTGTGACTAATATGAATTATTGAATCAATATGATCATATATGTTAACTAACAATACGGAGCATTAGTTATAAAGTTTAATTTCTACAAAGTAGCTGCTTATGTAGCTATATTTCTCTGTAGAGTTATTAAATACAGCATTTTTAAATGTTACAATATATCCAAACATCAATTTTATTACACAGAATTATTTTAAATGTAGGTAGTGGAAGTTAATGCTACACATAATCATATAATTAGAGTCCTGCCCATCTAAATGTTTATACATTTATATCAAGTGAAATATTTTCTTATATTTATATCAAGTATAGATATCATTTAGACCAAGTGAGATATTTCTTAGCAAGAGAGGCTGGGAGAAAAGGCAAAACATGTGTAACCATCATCTCTAAAGTTGTGTATAATTTTGTTGTATGCACAAATGCTATAAATTAAAATAAATTTCATATTTAATTTTAAGGCCATCTATCAAGACTTATTTTTAGAAATAATTTAGCCCCAGTGGTGTGCAAGATATCTTCTAAATGCCAGAACACAAGTTAATAAAAGAACTAACAGCTAATTAGAAATGGGCTAGCAATTTAAGAAAATCAAAAATAACACAAAATAGTTTTTAGACACTCTTAATAAAACTTTGTTATTATATGTACAATAGGTACTATAAAAAGATGTTTTAAAAAGTTGGATCTTGAATTAATCTTTAAGAATGGATTAGGTTTGTGTAAACAAACAAGTAGAGGGCATTTTTAGCGAGACTATCTGATAACGTTAGCCAGACACAGGAACTGAAATGTGCATAGTAATTCAGGATAAAAAAGCATAGTATAGATGATTAGTGATAACTAAATTTTGAGAGTGAGACTGTAATACTTTTAAGTTTAATCAATGTTATCATCTAGTAATATTGAAGTAAGTGTATTTTGGAAGCTCTTATGAATTAAGAAGTAACATGGTCATGCAGATCAGAGCTTCTTAAACTTTAATGAACACTCATTGCTTGGGAATCCTGCAAAAGCACATGCTGATTCAATTCTCCAGCGAAGCCTGAGATTTCAACTTACAAAAATGAATTCCCAGATAATACCATTACTGCTAATTTCCAGACTATACTTTAAATAACAATGCCCAATACACAGATTCAGCTGCAAAATCTGGAAATAAGCTAATCTGAAGTCTAATGCAGCAATCCTGATGCAAAGCAAGGAAGGATTGTGTCTGAAAAAGCAGATAAAGAAAATTTGTCAGAAATGTTAAAGAATAATTAATAAGTTTTTTTTCTGGATTTGGGGTAATCACTGGAAAAAAGATGAATCTATTTGTTTTTCTGTTTGTGAGGCTGAAAGCACAATGTTACTTTGAAAGTCAGTATAAATTCTGGAGGGTGATATGGCTTGGAGGGAACAACTGGTATTCTTTCAGACATTACACTTATATTTATGGTCAGGTATCCAGGTGGAAATGTGCACAGGCCTTACAAAATGAGGATATGAAGCTCTGAGGAAACCTGAACCATTAAGCCATGGAGACTGTTAAAATCATCCAAGAAAAGCAGGTTAAAAAAAAATAGAAGAGAAACTATAAATAATGCCTATCTTTAAGAGGTACAGAAAGGAAAAGGAACAATGAAAGAGATGGGGGAAAGTGCAAACAGCAGTGCAGACTAAGAATCAACAAATAAAGCAAGATAAACTCAGAGGAGGAGAAGCAGTCTGAGATGTAAAGAAAAAGTCATGGAAGTTAGGAATGTTGAACTCAACCACAATGTCTTCAGTGAACTGAGATCCTCAGGGCAAATACCTTTTAGTAAGAATGAGTTTTAATAAGGCTGAAACTGTGGACAACCAGAAAAGGGCAAAGTTTAATTGAATTTGACTGAGCTACATCTCATAAACATTTTCAATTGCCTACATCTGGTTACAAAGTATAATAATCTTCCTCTATTTAGTCCTTCTTGCATGACCTATCTGTAGTATGCTCTTCATCTCCTCATCTGTAATAATTAAAATGTGCAATAATATCTGTCTCATAACTTGGAACTAGTACAATTCTACCTCATCGTTATCACATGAGGCTGGTCAAGGGTGAAGTGCTCAACACTCTTTCTTTCCTTTCTCTCTTGAGCCTCAAACTTTGGGAATTCCTTCAGAGTTGTACAGCCTTCATTCATGTATAAATTTGAAGTAGTGCCAGGAATAGCTTACATATGTTTTCTCTCATTCATGATGATGAAGAACTCAGCAGAGGTAGACAATTACTTCTTTAATAATATCACTTCATATACGAGACAGAGTCTTACTGTTGCCCAGGCTGGAGTGTCATGGCACAATCTTGGCTCACTGCAATATCTGCCTCCTGAGTTCAAGCAACTCTCCTTCCTCAGCCTCCTGAGCTGGGATTATAGACGTGCACCACCACAGCCAGCTAATTTTTGTATTTTTAGTAGAGACAGGGTTTCACCCTGTTGGTCAGGCCTCTAACAACATCCCACATCACAGTGGTAGGTTTTTCTACATTGGACGAACCCACATTCATCAAACTTCTGACCTCAGGTGATAAACCCACCTCAGCATCCCAAAGTGCTGGCATTATAGGCATGAGCCTCCACATCTGGCCTAACATCTTATTTTTCAACAATTCTTCATCATTCTATTGACATGAATAAGTTGTGTTTTTTTTAATTATTCTGAACAGTTATATTGTAATTCTGAAGACTAATGTAGGATTAAACCTAATACAGTATAGTGTCCAGTAAGTACAATAAGACCCTATTCGGACAGATGTAAAGGAATTAAATACAATTGTATACATTTTTCCTAGCTCTTCTCTTTCTTATGGATTATCTTTGTAACCTAAAATTTATACTTTAAGATTTAAACTTTTTTGTTGTTGTTGTTTTATTTTTCTAATGATAGAATTCAGCCAGTAATGTTTAAATATTCACGTACTAGAAACATTTATGATCAAAGACATGTACATTACTTTTGGGAATTATTCACAGACTTGTGTAACATTCATCAGCATAATATTGCCTTAAAACTTACCAATTCTGCATTATGTAATTAGATATTGATGAGATGATTAGAGATTTTGGTGATGTTCCAATTGCCTTTCCTTCTGAGTCATATTGGTGGTGCCTAATGAGTTTAAGCCAGGTTAATGTCTTCTGAGCTGAGATATGAGAATAAAGTAGAGCTGGCTCATGTGAATGGTGCACAAAATCAAATACTATCCCCATAGGCAATATTCAAAAGTAGAGCCAAAAAGAAAAGAGCTTGTACAAATAAATTATCAAGAAAACTACTTTTAACCAAAGGAATAACTAGTACTCCAGCTAAGCATTCTCTTATCATCTCCAAACAGTAACTTCACTGGCCCATTTTCATTTTTAAAAACAATACAAGACAGAAATATAAGAAAAAATCATATTCACAAAGCAATTCAATAATTAGAAATATAGTACAGTACAACTGCCTCATTTATGAATATGCCCTATGAATCAAAGGGATGTGACTTTCTAAATGAAGAAGTGTTATTGATAAGGACTATATCATCTCATGTGTCTTAACCCCAGGTAGGGGAGTTTAAATTGGATTGATTCCCCCTCTTCAGTTTTTCAAAAACATACACTTTATTTTTTAAAGACAATTTTTAGGTTCATAATAAAACTTCACAGAAAGTAAAGTTCTCTCATACTCACTGCCCCTGCACGCACACACTTTCCCCCCATCAACATTCCACATCACAGTGGTAGATTTGCTACATTGGATGAACCCACATTGATGCAACATTGTTACCGATGGTCCAGAGTGTACATTAAGGTTCATTATTGGTGCTGTACATTACATGTGTTTGGACAAATGTATAATGGCACTTATTTACCACCATAGTATCATACAGAATATTTTTCATATCCTAACTCCTCTATGTTCCTCCTATTCATCCCTCTCCCCAACAACCCCTGAAAAGCACAGATCTTTTTGCTGTCTCCATAGTTTTGCTATTTCCAGAATGTCATACAGCTTGAATCATACAGTATGTAGCCTTTTCATATTGTGACTAATGTTATTTTATATAAAATCCATTTATGTGCTGTCATCTATTCTTCTACGATGATGTTAAGTCTTTTTAGAATTTGCACACTGTAATCAGCACTGGGATTTTTAATACTTGTAGTAAATGATGACATTATAAGTGTCACTTTCTCTTTTTACATGATTGCAGTGCTTTTTCAAACATGTTTTATTATTCTAAAATTCTGTAACGAATTATCAAATAAAATACATAGATATCAATAACCAAAGTATCAGATATTTTTAAACAGAAATTAAGGCAAAAGTAGCAGTATCTAAAAATTATTTATCTGCATTCTGAGATAAATTATTTAAATTATATTTTAATCATTTACAGAAAAGTTGGCATACTAGCTTGGTATCAGCTAGGTAAAAGAGAACTATGGAAAATAAATGCAGTATTATCAACAACTCATAGCAAATGACATCTCATTTCATGCTCACAAGTTAATCAATAGCTTATTCAACATTCACTGATCTTCAAGACAGAATATCTATCATTTTAACCTCAGAAACACTTCAAGATGTTGTTAGTTTTTAATACTTCCCTACAAGACAGATAACTGTTTATCTCTGAATCTTTCAGTATGCTTGGAGGAGTTAACTCTGTCCACAGAGTTATAAAGAGAGAGAGACAATCAAATATAAATGAATGCAAATTCCAGAAGCGATAGGAGAGCAAAAGGGGACATAAGAGTGGATAATGGTGAGAAAATGGAAGAAAAAGAAAGGAAAGTATCAAAAGGAGTTTATAAAAAAAGGAAGCCACAGGGCATTTTCAGAGATTAATTTTGATCACACTAATTCATTCATTATTCCTGTATTCATTCATTCACTGTATACTGATGCCTATCATGTGCCAGTCATTCTTCCAGGCACTAGGAGTAAAGAAGGAAACAAACACAAAAGCCTTGCTCTTATCGAGCTTAAGTTCTAATGGAGGGAGGCACAATAACAAACATGGAATAGGTTGGTTTTTGAGAAGAGAGAAATAGTAGAATGAGAGGTGCTACTGTTCTAGAAATCTGGGCTCAGAGGGCCTTTCCCAATGATGATGTTTGAGCATACTCTTAGATTCAGACACTGGGGTAAGAACTTTCCAGGGAAAGGGAATAGTGGAGCAAGAAGGGGAGTGCCTAAAATGTCTCACAGTTCAGTGGTGCTGGAGAGAAAGAAAAGGCTACTAAGTAGAAGGGAATAAGCCAAGACTCAGATCATATTGGTTCTGTGATCCAAATGGTTCTGACTCTGAGTGAGATGAAAAGCCATTGACAGGCATTTATCAGAAAAGTGACTTGATCTGACTTGCAAATAAAAACGACCTTGCTTGTTATATAGATTATAGAATACATAAAAGCAGAGAGACAAGAGTAGGACTTTTTTAATACAAGGAAAAGACTATTGTATCATTCTTATGGAAGAACAACATTTAATATGTCTAACATAAGGGAAAAAAGAGGTTAGTAATAAAGGCTTAATGGCTCAGAGAATAAAAATGGACTACATTTTAGTACACAAAATAGACTAAATCCAAAGTGAGAAATTTACATGGAGAAGCTGAACATAAGGTTTCTAACTGGTTGGGCAAGAAAAAAATATTGAGATTTAATTTTTAAATATAAGAATTCTAATATGAACATTTGAATGATTCAATGTGAATGCTGGAAGATATGTAGTCATATCTGCTCACCAAGTAGAGAAAATGCAAATCTCGGGTGTTTTAAATGTTCCTTTAGAATGAATGTGGAAAAGAAAGTTATTAGGAGCTATAGAACATCACTTAATCACTTCAGTCCATCACATTATCAATTCCCTCTTTGCCTCTCCTTCATACTGAACTAGCCAAGGCTCTCTCTCTAGCTACTTTCCAGGTATCCTTGGTTTCCATACAGCCCTGACAGGAAGGCATTATTTCCTTATTCCTAATCCCTCCCCACACAGGTATAAACCTACCTACTTTAATTGCATCTTCCTGCTTCAAGCCGCCTTCTTTATCAGTTCTTTTGACTGCATCTCTCTCAAGAGTCATCCCTTGACTCATATCCTTCTTTTTCTCCTGAGTCATTAAATATGCTCACATGTCTCCCATAAGACTAACCAGGACAACTGTACATTGCTCTTATGCCTCCTATAATTACCATCTTATTTCTCTTTAATTCTCATGCAAACTTGAGTTGTCTACATTTTTTTGTTTCCTCTTCCACCTTTCCCATTGACTTTTCATTGAACCAGTATCTGGTTCCAATTTTCAATAATCTCCTGAGCCATCTATAACCTCTTTTTAATTATTGTGTAATTATATTATGAAAAATTCCGCTGACTTGACACTGTTGATACTAACTGAAATTTTTACATATATTAGAGATATTAAAAACAAATTTGGAGACATTATGTTAAGTGAAATAAGCAAGGCATATAAAAACACAGGATGCATGATCTCGCTCTTATGAAGAATCTATAAAAGTTGATTTCATAGAAGTAGAGAGTAGAATAGTGGTTACCAGAGACTGAAGAGAAGGGTCAGCAGGGGATACTAGGAGAGGGTGGTCAATAGGGGTACAATGTTAATGAGACAGGAAGAGTAAATTCTGGTGTTCTACCACACAAAACAATGGCTATAGCAAATAACAGTGTAGTGTATATTTCAACATAGCTAGGAGAGAAGATTTTGAATGTTATGCCCCAAAGAAATGAAAAATGTTTAAAATGATGGATGTGGTAATTACCCTGATTTGATCATTACACAATATATACATGCATTGGAACATCACACTGTATGCCATAAACACATACTATTTCTATGTGTCAATATAACATTAAATTAATCAAATAATTAAAAACACCTTTGGTTGATCAACTTGAGAATATAAGGGTAATTTTAATTAACATAATGCACTTATTGTAATTGATACTATTAAAATCATTTTGACATTTGTTATACCATTTAATAATTATGATGTATTTTATTAGAAAAGTACTATATGTGCCTGAATATTTTAAACTATTTTCTGCCAAAATATTTAGAAAATTACCCCCAAAACCATTAAAATAATTACATATTGATTTCTAACCAATATAATATATAAAATTTGTATTTTCTATATACATTTCCTCTTTTCCATTTACACAATACATTGGTTTACACTTGTTCTCCTCCAATGTCTAGTGTTAATGATTTCCATGAATGATACATAAATGACAATGACTCTTTTGCTCCAGAGATAACTGACTGCATTTTAGCACACAATTTTAGAGCCTGATATGTATATTCTGGTTACAAAATATTGTACAATACAGAAAATTTTAAAATGAAAACACAAAAAATAAAAGTCACAAAAAACCCACAGAGAGGTAATCTCTATCACTAATATAAGGAACATATTTTAACTTTGTAATCTACAAATAATATAAACTTTAATCTTTATATTTACATATGTTTTATTTTACACAAAGTGGAATGATGGTATGCTCTTGTTTTAGAATTTGCTCTTTTATTTATTATTATATTGAGAACGTTGTTTCAAGTTAGTCAATAGTTTTATGGAGCATCGTGACAACAAATGGATGCAAATGTATTGCTTTAATCATAGTAAGCAATGCTTTATAAATGCTCTATTGCTTTGCTTTTGTGTGTGTATATCTCATTTCTTATCCTTCAGATATGTTACTACATGAACATATTTAAGCTAATAGTACTGTATCAGTCAGGAGTTCTAACAGAAAATAGAAACAGAGAGATTCAAACTAGTTGAGGTTAAACCTTAACAATGAATGTACATATGATGTTTTGTACATGTGCAGTTGGTGGTTTACAGTTCCAGATGTGGAAACATGTTGTCCAAATTCTCCTATAGTAAGTTGAATCCCATTTTAGTATATGTGCTGCCGAAGCAAGCACAGAATCCCATTAAAATAGCACTTATCGTATTGTATCACATAAGTCTTTGATAGCGTGAACTTGAAGAGGCTGTGTTTTTACTCTGGACTTTATTTTTTGACACAGTGCTTGATGTATCATAAGCCTTCAAAATTTGTATTGAAAAAAATGCATAAATATTTGTCTAAATTTGTAGATATAGTTAGAACTAAATAGTACAATGACTAAGAACAATAATAATAATTTCAACAAAAGCAGTGTTGCCATCTCCCTATATTCTTTTACCTAGGTATTTCTAAAACTCTATAAACAATTATAACTGGTTTATATTAACTGATTTCAGCTCCCATCAAGTGATAGGAAAGTTAAAATATACTTAAACTTAATGATAAATTTTTCTGACTTTACTGCTTTAGTATCTCACCTGGAATTTAAATAGAAATTTGTATATTCCTGTATAAGAGTCAATATTTTTCCTTTTTATGGCTTATTCAGCTTTTCATTTTAAAAGTGGAATAAAACCATTATAACTCTTTTTAGTCATCAAATGCCTTAGTTACTGCAAATGTTTCAGACAGGACATTATATTTCTTAAACAATAAGTTTCTTCCTCCACCTTGGAAGAATGCCATAACTCTTGGAGTCATTCTGATTTAGAGTTCATCTCATCTGTGAACCTATATGAGACAATTCCTTTCTCTCAATGGAAATATTTTCATTGACTAATTCTCATTATATAAGTAACACAAATTCACTTCAAAACTAATTTTTATTATTGCATTAAATAAAAAGAATTCTAGCTTTTGTACCTCCTACCTCTGTTCTTGTTTCTCAAAGTCCAACTCAAATTCTAGATCATGCACGAAAAACACCTCTGTGATCATATTTATATTTTTATCTGTATACTTTTGGCAGTGGTAATTTGTGCATTGGTTGGAAGTTTAACATATGTTATCATCCAATATTATTTGTTTCATAGGTAACTCTCTCAGCAGGTAAGATTTGGTTTTATGCTCCTATGCAGAAATGAACTAACATAGGCCAGAGGCAGCTATCTTTAGAGGGGCCTGACTTCGTGAGGACTCACTCACTATCATAAGAACAGCAAGCGGGAAGTTCACTTCCATGATCCCCTCACCTCCTAAAAGGACCCTCCTCCAACCAACATTGAGGATTACAATTTGACATGAGATTTGGTTGGGGACACAGAGCCAAACCATATCACCTGTCCAATAATACCTCTGTATAGTGTATAAGATTCTAAATATATCAAAGATAGTAAACATATTTTTATATTCCTTTTATGTAATCTAGAGCAATTATACAGTGTTGAATATGAATATAAACTCAGTGACTCCTTGTATTAGTTTTATGTGGTTGCTGTAACAAATTGTTATTAATTTGGTAGGATAAAATCACAAGAATTTATTTTGGAGGCCAGGCATCCAAAATCAGCATCGCTGAACTGAAATGAAGGTGTTGGCAGATTCAAGCTCTCTCTGGAGATTCTAGGGAAGAATGTATTTGTCATCTTTTCTACATCTTTTGAATGTGGCTGCATCACCCTAATCACTGCTTCCATGGAGGCATTGCTTTTTCCTCTGATGTCTGTATAGCGAAATCTCCCTCTGCCTGTCTCTTACAAAGATGCATTTAAGGATTACATGTAGGGCCCATTCTGATAATCCAGAATAATCTCCTCATTTCAAGACTCTTATTTTAAATAATCACTTCTGTAAAGTCTTTTTTTTCTTTTCTTTTTTTTCTTTTTTTGCCATGTAAGTTAACATATTCACAGATCCATGGATTAGCACATGGGCCTCATTTAGAGGGTGGTGCATAAGATGTTTTCAAAGTTATTAGACAATCACAACTGCATACTAGAAAATAGAGAAATAATCACTCAATTTTAGAGCTCTAAATAGGAAGTTTTTTTTTCTACTCATTAATAAATCTCTAGAAGCACTTTTAACACCATACACATATTTTGATAAAAGAGAATTCTACACAATCTGAAATAGAAAGCATAAGTACTTTCTTAATAGCTAATGAGATTAGCAGTATGCTCTTACAGAAACTTGAAACTAAAATTTACTGGAATGTAAAAAATATTTATTTTTATAGACTTATATAGAATTTGAAATACTAGTTAAAATAATAAAAATTTTTCATTTTTAATAGGTCAAAAAATAAGCAACATATTTTTGTAGCATGTATCTTGAGAGAACACTGCTGTGATAGAAAACAGAAAGAGAAAACAGGATAATTTGTAGATTTGTAGTGGTTTACAACCTTTAGATTAGGGAATCTAACAGACACTGGCCTCTTCAATACCTGTATTTAAGATTTAGTTAACTTTTACATGTACTTAGTGTAGAAACTAAGGAATAAATGACAGCAAAAACATCTTTACAGACTAAGGAAATTTCTGCTTCCTTCCGTTTCTAGGAACACAAGTCATACACACATATGTGTTGTAAATCTGATTGTTAGAAACACGTATTAGAATTAATGGTTTACTTTACCCTGATAACTGTGATTTTTTTAATTCCCTATGTTGTTTTTCACACATCAATTTCAGACAACTCTCTTAAGCTATTTCTGGCTCATTTAAGTTTCCTAATTCACAAGAAATGAACTCTTCTATTTGTTATTTCCTCGCTTGAGAGGTCAGAATTTACTTTCTTTTACTACGAACAAAAAATTAACTAAATGATGTGTGTCCAGATCTTTGCAATTTAAGTTATATCTACTGGAGTCAGCTGATGTTCCACCTTCCTTTGAGAGTACTTTCCATATGGTCAACTTGGTGTAAGGAGGACTCTAGAACATGTGCAGTGAACTATGACTCAGAGACCAAATCTGATCCTAGCTGTCTTTGTAGAGTTTGTTGTAACCCAGACATATGCAAAAATTTACATATAGTCCATCACTGCCTCAGCTCTACAGCAGCAGATGTAAGAAGATGCAATAGAGACTATATGGCCCATAGAGCTTAAAATACTGTCTCACTCTCCTTGGCCATATTTGCTGATCTCTGCCCTAAAATAAGAAAAAACATAGTCTGTTTATTAAATATGCAGCAGACAAAGAAATATGGAACCAGTTGAAACCTAGAATCAGATTTAAAAAGACGTTACTAAAAGGCTAAGGAATAATTTTAAAAAGATAGAAATAAAAATCAAATCAGATTTAAAAAGATATTACTAAAAGGCTGTTGAGTTTAAAATAACAAGATTAAATTAAAAAATTACAAAATCATGAATTCAGAGTCCCAAACTTAACTGCAGAGATAAAAAAAGATTTTGCTTGGCCCTCACTTCATATAATTAACTACAGATATAACATGAGATGGTATGATGTAGCTAGCAAAACATATAGAGTAATTTTCTGAATTAATTGAAGTATGTTTCTAGAGTAATACAACTATTAATAATAATTATGAATTATTAAGTATGTACTATGTGGAGTATACTTTTTGAAGACTAGTTGTATGTCTGTATGTATGCATATGTGTGTGAATTAAATCAATCCCATGTTAATTCATTTAGGTAGATATAATATCGTGTTTTATATATGAGAAAATTGAAGTGCACAGAGTTTCTTGCCCAAGATTAAACAGCTAATAAGGTCTGGAGGCAGAATTCATACTTGGTTGTCACCAGAGCCGCTACTCTTAAGCCCCCTATCCCAGAGAATGAGAACAAATTACTTAGAAAGTTGTAACAACTATATCCAAATGTTTGAAAAGGTTTTATGTGTAAGAAAACATACACATATTGGGAGTTGTTTTAAAAGTCAGCATTAGTACAGTAACATCAAAGATAGAGTTGACATTTTTCTAAATATAAAGAACACTTTTGTTTATAATTAGAATAATTATTTGAAATGTAATAGGTTGCATCTCTTTTCTGAACTTGTAACAATTGAGTTTCTTCAGGGGCTGTGGGTGATTAATTTTTTAGAAACAGTCTGGTGGAGATTTTTGTATGAAGTGGAAGTATTCTAGACGTGCTCTAAATATTTGATGACAGAGAAGAAGGAACTCAGAGAACCATGGATGTGCTCTGGCATCTTATTCTATCACTATTGCCATGTAGGAAGATGACTTGCCTGAAGCAGGATAGAGTCTGGATTAGCTTAAGAGTAGATTGTAAGAACACTCCACATTCACAGCGAGTTTAAACTAGTACCCTAGAGCACAGTTAATGAATTACACTTTTGATCTCTGAAATTTTTTCAATTAGGCTTAAACATGAAAGCTATGGAAAGTTAAAACATTTTATTCTATAAAGTTCAAAGTGGCAAAGAGGCATTGGCAATGCAAAGTTCCCTATGATATTTTATCAATGTTACTGAACTTTCTTTGGGGGATTAAAGGATAATTCTTATTCTGTGACTAATCTTGAGCCTCATTCTTTACAGATCTAGGCTTCCCCAGGAGTTACTCTGAAAGACTTTCTGTGCTTCAGCACAGAAATAGATATTTTTAAATGACTTTCCAACCTTTGGCTATTCAATACTAAAAAATGAAATGAGGAAATATCCAAAACCAAAAATATTCAAATCCAAAACCAAAACATGAAATGAGGAAATATCAAGGCAGATAATTATCATAAATTTGACTAAATAAAAGTACAATATTTTGTCTTAAAATGATTACTTTGGATACTCCCAAAGCACAGAGATGTGTGTTTAAAATACAGCAACAAGAATTTGTATTGAATAATGTTTATACAGAGTCACACAAGCAATAGTTTATTATTAAAATATTGATAGAATCTCAGTTACAATTCACTTTTAAAGGAATACATTTCTCGTTTAACCACCTACTTAGGTTTAAAAAAAAATACTGTGTACTTAGTGACAATACCTCTCTAATTGATTTTAGTTATTGCATAAAAATCTATTTTAAGGGTCGTTGGTCTTTTGGAAAACTAGTCTACATTTCTAGCACCTTAATGACAATATGTAGTGCCAAATTCCTATTGTTGAAAAAAATCACATTCACAATAAGGCAAGTTCCTTCACCAGAAAATTTAAAACTCCATGCATGCATATGCTTTTACAGAAAAACGTCTGATGATAAGGAAGACAAGATTAAAATGCAAAATTCCAGCACAGCTAGAAACAAAACAAGTGAATACTGAAATGAAAACTTTGAGAAAAAGGACTTCATTCATCTTATTCTCTGTGTTATTATTGGTGTCTCTGAGAAGGCAAGACACATAATAGGCACTCAAGGACTGCTGAAGTGAACATCTAAATGAGTGAACAAATGTAATGGAAAATAATTTGTATGATGTGAATGAGTCTCCCAAAAAGTATGTGTTGGAAACTAAATCCCCATTGCAGCAGTGTTGGGAGCTGGAACCTAAGGAGAGGTGACTAGGCAAGGAGGGCTCTGCCCTTAGTAATGGATTAATGTCATAATTTCAGGAGTTGGTTTGTTAATTGTGGGAGTGGACTCTTTGTAAAAGGGCAAGTTTGGCTTGCTTATACTCTCTCCCTTGCTTGCCCTTCTACCTTCTGCAATGGATAACGTAGCAAGAAGGCTCTCAGCAGATGTTAAGACCTTGATCATGGATATTCCAGCTTTCAGAACCATGAGCCAATAAATTATTGTTCTTTATAAATTACCCAGTTTGTGGTATCCTGTTATGGCCGCATAAAATGGGCTGATATAGAAAGCTGGTACCAGTAATGTGGTATGTTGCTGTAACAAATCTCTAAAAAGGTGGAAGTGGCTTTGGAACTGAGAAATGGCAGAGGCTCAAAGAGTTTGGAGAAGTAGAATAGAAAAACATTTGTATTGACAGAAATTCTGGAGAGGGCTCACATAAGAACTGCAGAGAAAGTGTGCAACTTCTTCGAGACTTACTCAGGAGCAAAATGTTAGTAAAAATATGGCAAGTAAAGGCCATTCTGAGATCCCAGATGAAAATGAGAAATATTTTATTGGAAACAGAAGTTAAAGGCCATCCTTGTTATAAAGTTGTAGAGAACTTGGCAGGATTATATTTATGTCTTAGGGCTTTATGGAAGACACATTTTTAAGAGCAAGGGACTAGGATATCTGGCAGAATAAATTTCCAAGCAAAATATTGGCAAGCTGAGGAGTTTCTTTTTTCTTTTCTTTTTCTTTCTTTTCTTTTCTTTTCTTTTTTTTTGAAATAGAGTCTTGTTCTGTTGCCCAGGATGGAGTGCAGTGGCCTGAGCACCAAGAGCAAAACTCTGTCTCAAATATATATATATATATATAGAGTGTAAATAGCAATTAAAAAACTAAACTGCAGGCTCAACATAAGCTTTTCTTTTTCAGGTTTTGAGAAAGTAGTAATAGGAGTGAAATGTGTTCAGTTAGTTGGCTTTATGAACACTCTTTCAGGAAAACTGGGGTCTCTGAATTCACATCTCTCTTTTACAGTTTTCAGTGAGTTATCTTACCTTTTCATTAGTATTTGATTTTATTATTTGAACAATTACTGGTAAGTGTAAGTATTGCATCCAACTGAAATCAGTCCATGTTTTCAACAATTAATTCAATTATACATAAGACAGCAATATTTCTTAGACAAAAGTCATTGGTTATTATCCTTGAATCATTGTTGGAATACATTCATTATATTTTTGGAATCTGACAATGGAAACGTCATCAAATTGTTTATGTTATATTTTTGTTTTCCTAAAGCGAGGCAAATCGATACAAAATATTTTACAGAGAATTAACTATTAAAGATCAGAAATCTCAATTTAATGTTTGAAAGTATGCAAGTAGTAGCAGAAAATATGGGTGAAATCCTTTATAGCCTGGATTGTAGAGGAATGCTTTCTAGGTAGAGCACAGAATCTAATTCAATTTAAAAAATGATTGATGAAATGATGTACATAAAAATAATTTTAGAGTTTCATATGGTAAACAAAACCAAATAAAAATAACAACAAAAATCACCATAAACAAATTCAAAAAATTGATATCAAAGTTGAAGAAAATATTGACAAAATATATTACTTGTACAGAGTAATATCCTAAATACAAATAGAACTTTCTCAAATAATGGAATTTCCTAAAATTCTTTAAAAAGTGGGCCAAATAAGCAATGAAGTCACAATAATGAAGATCGCCATAAACGCATGAAGATGTATTTAACCTCATGTATAAAAAGAATTATGAAAATTAAAGCTGTGTTTAGATACCATTTCTCACATACAAATGGCAAAACTTAGAAACTTGACAATACACTTTATTAATGAGGCTATGGAGAAACTAATTTGTGTGGAGGGGACACAAAATAGCACAACTTCTTTGAAGAGAATTTGGCAATATTTAGCAGGAATGCCTATGCATTTGTCCCTTGAAACAGTCATCTTTCAGCTATGAATTTACTATGAAAGTATTTGAATAATACAAAAAATACACATGGGCGTGATTGTTCATTCTAGCATTATTTGTAATTGCAAAATGTTGGGAACTATGTTAATACCCAAAATAGTAAATTGGTAGAATTAACTACTATATATATACACAATGAAAGACTATGCAGCTGTTCAAAATAATACAAGAATATAAAAATTGATGTGGAAAAGTTTCTAGAATATATCACTAAGTTTTTTAAAAAGAAAATAGCCAAAGAGTATATATAATATGCTATTTCCACATAAGTCACAAGTAAAAATAAGAAAACATTCAAATATTTGCTAATTTTACAGTAAGAAATACAGCAAAAATATATAAAAGAATAATAATATTAGTTTATCTACAAGTGTGAGTTGAAAAAGGGGTAAAAAAATAGAGAAAGTAATATTTCACTGAGTATAATATATACTACAATTTAAAATTTTGGAATCATATTAATACTGTACACATTCAAAAATAAATTGAATGCAAAAAGGAAAATAAACCAACAATATATCTAATTTCAGAAAATCTCTCCACTAAAATAAAAAACATGAATCAAACTGATGTTGAAATGCTGTTGTTTGACTACATATCCTTAGGACAAAATAGAAAAAGAATCCCAAGCATATCGAAACTTATCCTAATAAATTTGTTTTTATTTTTTTAAAGTTTAACAATTGTGACTATTACATGTATAGTAACTATAGTGCAAATGATTAAATACAATGATATTGTTGGGATTCAGTTTTCTCACTGTGGAAGGAGAAACATACAAATATGAACTGGGAAAGCCAAAAAAGAATCGTTTTATGAGTATCTATTCATCTATCTCTGCCTTCCCACTCCCCTGCCCACCTCCAGCCCGCTGGGTCCTTGAAAGGGCCTTGAAGCAAAGAATATTCCATTAGCAATAAGCACATTTAGCATGAAGAAATCTGGATCTTTCTTTATAAATATCATTCCTCACTATAAGACACTAGAGATTTCTGGAGAAATAGCTAATTCTAGTGCAAGAGTAAAAATGGTTAGGATAAACCCGAACCACTTTTGGTGCCAGCAAACTGGGAAGTGAACAAAAAGAAACGTTAGCATGTCAAAATATTAACATGCTAAAAATATACAGGGATGAGATTGAAGGGAGCTCTCTTTGGCCAAATTTGGAACAACATGAATATCTAATTAAATAAGAAGAGTCATGGATTATAATCCACAGAATGAAGTAAAAATCCATGATTTCACACTATCAATAAAAATATATAAATAAAGAAAATAATAAACATTTTTACAACATAATTCTCACTTATAAACATAAAAGGGATGATAGGGTAAAAAATTATCATTCTGTACCATTATAGTAAAAATTCTGCAAGCAAGAAACAACAGCTGTTAACTTTAGAGGTAAAAATTCTGACGAGGAAGAAAATGATTACATTGCCTCAAATTATCTCTCTCAAAACTAAATATTAAAAGAAAAATAATAACTATATAGTAAATAAACCAGGCAACATCTCAACCAAGTGATCGAAATTGCCATTATCGCTTACAGGAAACAAACATCATGTGTGTATAAATATGACATCCTAACATAGGTTGCCACCCCACAAAAAAAGCCTAACCTGAATCTAAACATGAGAAAACACCACCAAAACCTATTTGAAGAAAATTCAACTAAGATAACAAACCTACATTCTTAAAAACTATAAAAAAGTCAATGTACTGGAAGTTAAAGAACAGCTAAAATATGGTCTAGATTTAATCTTTAAAGATTAAAAAACAACTTACAAGATACGTCAAGTAAATGCTTACACAATCCTGGACATGTTCAAGTAATGAGGAAAATGATCAGAAAGGTTATAATTAGGACAACTGAAGAAAGTGGAATGTGAAATGTAAATAAAATATACTAATGTTAGACTACGTGAATTTAATTATTTAACAATGGTTATATAAGAGCATCTTCTTAATCTTAGAGAAATAACACTGACTTTCAAGTGAAAAATGGAGCATGATGTATGCAATTTCATTTCATATTGTTCAGAAAAAGTATGAGATGTAGAGAAATGATGACACAATTAGAATGAAATAAATGTTAAATATTAGTGAATCCAGGTAGAGGATATTTGGGAATTATTTTTTTCTAGGTTTAACTTTTCGCAGGAACAAAATTTACAAAAAAATAGACATTTTACAACTTTTGGGGAGTTTTATGATTATCTTTTTGAAACATTTATTTTATTTTATTTATTGTTTACTTTTGTGGAGACAGGGTCTCACAAAAGAGAGATCAGGCTGATCTCAAACTCCTGGGCTCAAGCAATCCTCCCACTCTGGCCTCTCAAAGTGCTGGGATTACAGGTGTGAGCCACCAAGCCCAGCCTGCGAGACTGATTTCTATTTAAATTCCATTATATTTAGATAATGTACTTTGACTATTTTTAGTTTTTAACATTTGTTGAGACTTGCTTTAAAGTCAATTACACAGTTTACTTTGGCAAATGATCCAAGGGCATATGAAAATAATGTGTACTTTAGTACTTAATTCTGAATTGAGTCTCTCTCTCTCTCTCTCTGTCTCTCTCTCTCTCTGTGTGTGCGTGTGTGTGTGTAACTTCAGGTTTCTGTTAAAATCCAACATCATTTTCTTTACTTTCCTGCATATATTAATCACACAGTTATATTAAACCCTTGTATGCCAATTCTAATACCAACCCTAGGTCTTCTATCACCTGCCTTTTACTTGTTTGTTTTCATTCTTGGTCATTTTGTCCTATGTTTTCATATACCTGGTAATTTTTGATTGAATTCTGGACACTTTGGATGAAAAATTATAACTCTAGAATATGTTATTTTTCTCCAAGGAGGGTTAGATTTTTTTTGACAGCAAATACTGTATTAGTACTTCCACTGATTCTGTTGTGTGCTGATTTCAAGCTCTGTAGAACAATTCTGTATCACTTTTGCTGTTACTTTTAGATGGTAGTTCTTACTCTTAAGCATGTTCCTGATACCTAGGAGGTGGCCTTAGTCCTAGGTTGTGTATTTTCTGGGGTCTCAACAAAATAGTCAGAGTATTTGAGAAAATATTTGTGACATTCCAGGACTTGATCTCCAAATCTGCCTCCCAGATATTATATAAATGACAAAATTTCTGTTTCTTTCCTTTCACCTACTATTCATTGCTAGTCTTTTGTTTTTCCCTCCCTTCCTTCCTTTCTTCCTTCCTTCTTTCCTTCCTTCCTCCTTTCCTTCCTTTTTTCCTCCCTTCCTTATTCCTCCCTTCCTTCCTTCCTTATTCCTCCCTTTCTTGCTTCCTCATCCCTCCTTCCTTTCCTCCCTCCCTCCCTTCCTTTCTTCCTTTTTTCCTTTGTTCTTTTTGTCATTCTTTTTCGAGTTTCATCTTTCATACGCAAGGATGGGTAATTAACCAAAAACTTGAAGGTGATTTGCCTGTAGATTTTTTTACTCACTATAGTAGTTTCTTCATTTCAAAGATTTTGCTTTTTGAGTCCCATTCAATTTGGCAGCTTTACACTTCAGTCACTGACTTTCAGCCCAGTGAGACAGCTGGGTTCTGCTTGGGTTCTGCACTATGATGCAGTGAATTGAAAAATGTCTTCAAGGACAAAGATGGATGAATGTGAAACTTATCTTATGCACTTTCATTCTCTCAAGGATTACAGATTCTTAAATTCTGCCTGTGTTGGTTTATCTCTAATGCCTTCAAAGAGTTGTTTTATATATTTTGTCTGATTTTCGTAAGTTTTTTGGTCAGAGGATTTGCTCAAAACAAATTACTTTGTTGTAGTCAGAACTATTGTTTTTGAAAGTTATGATTTGAGCTCATATTTATTATCTCTATATTTAAAGACTCTCCCATAATGCAGAGCTAATACTGAAAGAAATGTAAGTTAAATTCATATCTTTTAATGACAAGTCCATTGAATGTTCAGCAATATATTAAAAATTATAAATATTATAAAAATACTTTCAATATGTGGAGTCTTCTTCATGCAAAATGTATTAAAACCTGTGTTATTTGTGACAGGCTTCCTATTTTTCATATATGCTACATATATGTATGTTCACATGTGTGTGTGTGTGTGTGTATATATATATATATTATTTAAAGCACAGTAGAAAGCAGCATATGTAAAATCTATTTCCAAGCCTCTTATCCTAAGGTGCTATTATTTTTGTGGATATATGTTTAACAGATCTGACTAATACTCTCACTCAGAGAAGATCTAAGCCAGAAGAGGTCTCAAACAGTTAACTCAATAACAAAATTGCTAAGATGAGTCATTAACTTTAATGAAGATCATTTTTTCTTTCTTTTTTATATTTTATCCACTCCTGTAATAAATAATAGTCATAATAAAACTATAAAAGTGATAATGATGATTTTGGTGGTTGTATAATTTTACACTTCCAGAAGGGCTAAAGCGTATCCCATCCATAATCAGTTGTTTAAATTATATGCCTTGAAATGACACCAATGTTTTAAAAAAGAAAATGTATTTTGGGAGAATTTCATCCTAAAAATAAATCTGTCTCAATTAGAAAGCTTGAGTCCTCATTCTCCTGCTCATTTAGCTTAATGAATGTCATTAGCATGGGCTGTTAATCATAATGGATAAGATATGAGTTGCTTTCTTTCTCCCTTATGTTTTCTACCCTAGGAAAAAAAATTCTCCATGCAGGTGGGGTTTTACAAGCTTAGTCTTTCTTCATCATAAGATAAGGATGAAGAGACAAAAAATGCTTTTGAGGCAATTTTGATAGAAACTTGGCTAGATTGAAGTACTTGCTTTTCAATGCAATAGCTGTAGAAATTTAAGTACATTGAAGAATGTAGATAATAATGCTTTAGGTAGAAGTTTGAAAGATAAAATGATATCTGTATATTAAATGGTATTTATAATATATAAAATACATGACATTGTATACCTGCCAAACATATTTATGCATATATACACATATATACATGTGTTTGTGAGGGTCAGTGTGTGTTTTTATTGCATGTATATATAGATACCAAGATATTATGAACCCAAAGCTTAATCCTTCTTATTCTTTAAAAGGGTAAGTTTACTTTAGGGAATAAAATAATTTACTTGTGAAAAGCCCTCCAATTCACCAATAGGGAATATTAGAGAAAATACATTAATCCATGGCAGTATGTCAATAGAAAAGGGGTGGAGAATACCTTCTGGATTATCAAGTTAAAAATATGTGTACTTTTAAATGGTTTTCTTATAATATCAGTCTGCTTTTATCATTGAGCTTAGAGGAACTAACTTACTGGCAGAAAATTTCCATCCTGGAAGTTGGTACTATGTGTAGTAACACAGGAATGGTACATTTTTGTCTCAGAAAAGACAATCAAAGCAAAGTGTACGTTTCATGCAAGTGTGGCTCAGCATTTCTGATATTCTGTTTTTGTGGTACAGAGAAATACTTTAAAAGATGATTCAGAAGCCCCATAGGGAAAGAACTGGGGAAGTTGTCAACCTGTTGGCAATATTAAGAAACCACAAACGACTGATAAATAATCTCTGTCTATGATGCAGAGCCAAGAACAAAACAGAAAAACAAACGAAGAAAAATCACAAAAACTACTGCAGGAAGCCATAAAGAATGTGAGTCTTAACAGTAAAGAATGAAGTCTTATTGTGTAAGAATAAAGTGAATGAACAGAAAGGATGGCATGTAAGAAGATGAAATAAAAAACATAGCAGAAAATAGTGCAAAACAGAGGTTACAAAGATCAGGAGAAATAAGGTGTATGATAGAAAAAACACACAAGAGTAAAATGTAGCATAGGTGCAAAATAAGTAAAACAAGGAATATTATGCCAACTTCTATTTAGGTCCAAAGCTTTGTGAGACTGGCAATAGCAGAATGCTGAGATATTTGCTATCCTCTGAATCTCAGCTGCACAGCTATTTTTCTCAAGTTATAAAGCAAATATTCCAGCTGGAGAGATCATTAAAGGCTTACTATCATTTTGGATTTACTTGATCCTTTGGTAAACATATTAATTAAGATATTCTGCCTAAATAAAAAAGATACCCTTTCCTTGGGAACTGTCATTAGAAGCCATCTCTGTGGACTCTAGAGCCAACTCTGTAGGGTGTCATCGATAATAGCATGAAACTCTAGAGCCATAGGGTCTGGGTTCATACACCATCTTTGTCATTTATTTCCTATGTGACCTTTGACAAGCAGTGATACCTCTTATGGCCATAGAGTTCTCATTTGTGAAAAGGAAACAAGCAGACAATCTCATGAAGTTATGACAGGGATTAAATGTATTGAGTTATGTATAGTACTTAGGATATTGCATGTCACATACTAAACATTCTCTGCTTGTTAAAGGAATAACAATAATTGTATATGCCTATTAGAAGTACTCTCTTATTCATTCAACAAATACTTATTGAGCACCTGCTATTTGCCAAGCATTGTTCTAGAAACTTTGGACTCTGTTATTAATAAAATGGACACAAATCCTTATTTTTTTTGAAATGACATTGCATAGACATATTCTAATAGCAATATTCTAGGTTTATAAAGATAATAATAATATCTTATTAGGCTCTGTTTCCATCTCTTTAGATATATTATTGTTATGGACCGAATCTATGTATTCTCCCAAAATTCGTATGTCAAATATGGCCACTCCTAATCTCCACAGTGGCCATATTTGGAGTAAGGAAATAATTAAAGTTAAATGAGTGAGGTAGGGCCCTGATCTGATAGAATTCATTTACTTATAAGACAACACACAAGAGCTCTCTCTCTCTCTCTCTCTCTCTCTCTCTCTCTCTCTCTCTCTCTCATTCTGTCTCTCTCATCTCACTCTGTGTGTATACAAGGCCATGTGAGGACACAGTGAGAAGGCACCATCTGCAAGCCAGGAAGAGGGTTCTCACAAGGAACTGAACTCTGCCTGAACCAGGATCTTCAACTTTCCAGCCTCCAGGACCAAGAGAAAATAAATGCCTGTTGTTTAAGACAGCCAGTCTGTAGCGTTTTGTTAGGACAGCATGAGCAGACTAAGACAATTATCAACCATGACAAGTAATTTCTATTCCATATCCCATTCCATAGATAAAAAAGAGAGTTGCAGAAATATTAACTAAGATATCAAATACCTGTATGTTTCTAAGTACTTGTCTTTCTTCTGAATTTTTATCTAATTTTAATTTAGTATTTATTTATTCATCTATTTATTTATTCAACAAACACTATTAATATTTTCTGGCAGACCATGAGTTCAAAGCCAGAAATTCTGGCTTCAGAATTCCTTCTCTTGACCAATTAATTTTTCTGCCTCAATTAACAATTTGCCAAAGCTGGAAATAATTTCAGCCATGTTGAGCTTATTACAGACTTTTAATTCCCATTTGTTTTCCAATTCAAAGATACTATCTAGTGCTGGATTATGAAATACCTGAATAAATTAGTATCGTCTAAGTAGTATTCCTCATTCTCTATTACAGTACACTGAAACAGTCATAATGGCATACAACTCTACCTTCTAAATACTTCTTGAACACATCATACCCATCCAACTTCCATACCTGTGGCCTAAGTTCATGTTCTCATTACTGTCAGATCCAGAGATGTATGTTTAGGTCACATCAATTTCTTAGCCAACCTCTCTTTCTTTATGCTTCTTTCATAATATTGTTCAAAATTATGTGTCTGATTGTTGATCTCATATTTATAGCCCTCAACTGTTCAGAAAATATTGAATCCCAGACTCATTACAATGGAATGCAAATCCATTCATTATTTTGCTTTCACCTAGTTCTCTAACACAGTGCCTGGCTTGGATTGATATCAGTTCTTCAAAATATTAATCAGATGTTTGTTCTTCAAAAAACATTTCCTGCTCAGTCCCTCTCTACCTATTATATTTCCCACACCTTGTGTATTTTCCTTTTCTGTCATTATTACTCAGTATTAAAAATCTACTTGTTTATCTGTCACTTCTAATACATTGAACTTCCATTGGACAGGTCTTGTCTAGGCTTAGTACAATATTTGGCACAGATTAGTTCAATAAATGATTATTCAATTAAATAGTATCAAGCCAAGCCCTGAGGAAATAGACCCCCAATAATATAATTGCTCCACTAGCTATTTAGTCATTTTTACCCATCCAACCATGATTGACAATTAGGAATAAGTTGGAGTCAAAAACAAAACATTACTATTTCTGTCAAAGGATTCAATTTTTTTTTTCAGACTGACATGAAAAAAATGGGTATTTGGTAGATATTTCTATCTAGCAGTTTTCAGATAACCAATTTGGAAGAATAACTACCAATTGAAGTCTCATCACCTTTGCCTATCTCACATTAATTTGAAAAATGTAAAAGTCAGTGCCAATGTACAGAATACATTGTTATTAGGCAAGCACATAAATACAAATATTGTCACCTCTAGGATTTCACATCAGTGAAGAACACAACTGTAAAAACCACTCTCAGATTGTAAACAGCAGAGATTTAATATAAGGAACTGGTTTTGGAGGTCCGCAATGAAAAAGCTGAAACATAAAACAGGAAATCTATAAGGTTACTCAGAGATTAAGAAGCAAAACTACTACAATCCTTAGGACAAAACTACTACAACCCTTCCAAAGGGAAGAAGTAGTGTCACTAGAATTCATAGATCATAATTAGATCATAATAATATAAGGGAAGCTGGAATCAGGGTAGGCTTTTCTAGAAGGAGATAGAACCTGGGAAGAAGCACAGGTTTTGCCAAAGACACCATTTTAGACAGACAAGGGAGAGAGGAATATGCTCTTGACTGGCCCTTTCTCTTACTCTCTTATCTCCTGACTATGTCTGTCATTGACCAAACCCAGGTGGAGACCCGCCCGCTAGCATGGATCCCAGAAAATGAAGAGTTCAGTGACTGTCCTTCCTGTGATATACAACAGAGCATAGAAATTTTGACATTTCTACAAGAACTACAAAACACTGCTGAAAGAAATCAGAGATGACAAAAATAAATGGAAAAGCATTCTATGCTCATGGATTGGAAGAATCAATATGATTAAAATGACCATATTGCCCAAAGCAATTTACAGATTCAGTGCTATTCTTATCAAACTACCAACGTCATTCTTCATAGAATTAGAAATAAACTCCAGCATTCATATGAAATCAAAAGAGAGCCCAAATAGCTAAAGCAATGCTAACTAAAAAGAACAAAGCCAGAGGCATCTCACTATCTGACTTTAAACTACATTATAAAGCTGTAGTAACCAAAACAGCATGGTATTGGTAGAAAAAGAGACACTTAGACCAATGGAACAGATTAGAGAACCCAGAAATAAATCCACACACTTAGAACTATCTGAACTTTGACAAGGCTGACAAGAACAAGCAATAGGGAATGACTCTCTGTTTAGTAAATGGTGCTGGAATTGCTGCCTAGCCGTATGCAGGAGAATAAAACTGGACCCTTATCTTTTACCACATAAAAAAAAAATTAACTCAAGATGGATTGGAGATTTGTATGTAAGACCTTACCTTTCACCACATAAAAAAAAACTCAAGATGGATTATAGATTTATAGGTAAGAATTTATGCTAGAAAAATCCTAGAAGAAAACCTAGGAAATACTCTTCTCTACATCAGCCTTGGAAAAAAATTTTTGAAGAAGGCACCATTGCAAAATAACCAAAAATTGACAAGTGAGACCTAATTAAACTAAAGAGCTTCTGCATAGTCAAAGAAATCATTAAGAGAGTAAACAGGCAACCTATAAAATGGACAAAAATATTTGCAAACTATGCATTCAACAATGGTTTAATATCCAGCATCTATAAAGTCTTTAAACAAATCAACAAGCAAAAAAAAACTATTTAAAAATAGACAAAGGATATGAACAGACACTTCTCAGAATAAGACATACAAGCAGCCAATCAATATTAATACATGAAAAAATGCTCCTAATCACTTATCTTCAGAGAAATGCAAATTAAAGCTACAATAAGATACCAGTGGGAACGTAAATTAGTTCAGCCACTGTGGAAAGCAGTTTGGAGTTTGCTCAAAAAACTTAAAAGAGGGCTACTATTTGACTGAGCAATCCCATTACTGAGTATATATCCAAAGGAAAATACATGATTTTAATAAAAAGACACATGCATTTGTATGTTCATCACTGTACTATTCACAATAGCAAAGACATTGAATTAATGGAGGTGCCTATCAGTGGTGGACTGGATAAAGAAAATGTGGTATATATACACCACGGAACACTACACAGCGATAAAAAAAAAAAAAAAAAAACCAAAATCATGTCTTTTGCAGCAACATGGATACAGCTGGAGGCCATTATCTTAAATGCATTAATGCAGGAACAGAAAACCAAACACCACATGTTCTCATTTATAAGTGGGAACTGAACATTGAACACACATGAACATCAACATGGAAACAATAGATACTGAGGACTATGGTGAGAGGGGAGGGTGTGGGTTGAAAAACTACCTATTGGAGACTATACTTACTACCTGAGTACAATATACTCATGTAACAAATCTGCACATGTCCTCCCTGTATCTAAAATAAAAGTTGGAAGAAAAAAACTTTTTTTGAGAAATAGATCTGAGGGCAAAGTTTTTTAAGAGTATGATTGTCTGAGGTCTATGATACCACCTGCATCTTAAGCTTTAAAACTCAGACAATAGGTTATTTGGGGGATGATAAGTATTGATTTTTACAGCATCATCATCACTAATCAGAAAAATGCAAATCAAAACATCTTACACCAGTCAGAATGGCTATTATTAAAAAGTCAAAAAAACCACAGATGCCAGAGAGGCTACTGAGAAAAAGGAGCACTCATACACTGTTGGTAGGAGTGTAAATTAGCTCAGTCACTATGGAAAACAGTTTGGAGATTTCTCAAAGAACTTAAAACTGAGCTGCCATTTGACCCAACATGTAAACAGAATTTAAAGCCTGAAAACTATGTTTGAATTAAGGCTTATCAAAATCCCTTATAATAGAGTCACATGTAGATCTGACCAAAAAGATGAAGATAATTTTTTTTTCAGTACACCATGATCATTAGCTTGTAATCATTTATCTGGCCAATTAATTGATGCTTTAGGAACTGATTCTACATAGCAGAGGTTTCTTCATTAGGATAAAGTTTGGCAATCACACGTCTAAGTGCTTGGGAAAAGGGTGAAGAAGGAAAGATTATAACAGCAATAAGAAGAAAAAAAGGATTAGGATGACATTTTGGAAAGAAACCTGGGAGGCAGCAACACCAGGATAGGAAGAAGAAGACAAAAAGGGAAATGAGGACATTGAAAGCTACCTTATCCACTTCAAAGTGTGGATCAGAGCTGATGGGAATATGGAGTTTGGAATTTAAAAATCATATAATGATTCTTTTACTATACGTTGGTTTGGTTGAAAGATTTTAATTTTATTTGGAAGCCTCAAGCAATAAGAAATTTAGTATAGAAGGCTCCTCTAAATGAAACTGAAAAAATGTGTAACAACCAGCACACAGGAAGAGCAACTCTAAGAAGGAACCCAGGAGGGACCCCTGGATATTTATTCTGGCTCATGTCCTCAGTATGTTTTTTTTTTTCTAACTCTCCTTTACTACTACACATTTGTCTTATATTGGACTTCCTATTTTTATCCCTATCTCATAGGGTTATCTATTAGAGTTAGTGATTCCTAATCTTATTCTTATTTGAGGTTTCTTAATAAATTTGGTCCAGTCACCTCATGTCCTCCTCTCACTTTGTTTCAGCTTCAGCAATGTCAAACTGTTCCATGCTCTTCTGTATTACTAGACAAAAATCAATCCTTACAATTTATGCCTTCTATCCAGGCCACTTGGGTCATAACCCAGGCTGTGTCTTGCTTGCTCTTGGATTAGATAGCCTTCCATGGTCCAATCAGATGTGATCAGAAACCAAATGTTCCGAAGTGAGATGGAAATCACTCTTACAAACCAGGTCTTATAGCAGCTTTGGGCAGGACACAATGGCTCACACCTGTAATCCCAGCACTTTGGGAGGCTGAGGTGGGAGGATGGCTTGAGCCCAGGAATTTGAGACCAGGCTGATTACTGTGGCAAAACCCTGTCTCTACAGAAAACATTTTTTAAAAAAATTAGCCAGATGTAGTGGCATATGCCTATGGTCCCAGCTACTCAGGAGGTCAAGGTGGAATGATCACTTGAGCCTGGGAGGTCAAAGTTGCAGTGAGCCATGATTGCACCACTGCACTCTAGCCTGGATGACAGAGTGGGACCCCCATTTCAATAAATACATAAATAAGTAAATCAGTTTTGGTGGTGGTTGGTTGGAGGGGTAAGGCAGTTAAGTAACACTATGATTCCTTAACATAGAAAAAACTTTCTGTCAGCCCCAGCTCATTTCAGATTCAGTCATGGAAGAAAGAGAAATGGCTTTCTGTTGCTAAAACTTTAATACCATATATTTTTTGGTCAAGAACAACCTTGAAAATGAGAAAAGTGAGGACCAGAGAGGATAGACAACACATGCCCTATTATACCAGTAATTATGGGCATTGCTGGGACTAATTTTAACCTAGGAGTTCTGTTTCATGTAGCACATGAAGCTATTTTCAAATCCTTATTCATTTAAGACTGCACAAGAACAGAAAGGAAATTTTGTTTTTGCCTGCAAATGAGCAATACTTGCACAAATCCTATTTAGCATACTTCTGCAGATTGTGGCTGACCATACATAGCTTTGGGGAAGACATTAACTGATAGGCCTAAAGCCTCTGAACAGCTTGTACCCAACTTGGCTTTCAAGGTACTGACACCCACATAGCAGGTTTCTTGCTCAAGGGTTTGTTTTCTTTCTGGATGTAGACTATGAAAACAGAAATAGGAAATTTGGTTAGAGCCAAAAAATACTTGCCACTTTCTCTACCTAAGCCATGTTGCATAACTAGGATGCTGTTTATGAGTTACAATCATAGCAAAGATGCCACTACTTAGAAATGATTCAGAACAGTCAGAGGATGATAAACATTATACAAAGATGATAAGAAAATAACATTTTTCTGCAAAGAAAGTCTTGAGATTTTAGAAAATAATTAAATTTGGTGCTAAAGGAGAACAGCTTGATCAGAGCTGTTGATGGCGATCTGGCCAAAATGAGGAACAATGAAAAGGCCAGAGAGAGTATTTGGTACCTTTCCCACTCCTTCATATACCACCCAAGTGACTATTAAAATGCATACATTTGAAACATTTGCCATGAATGGATTCAGGGGACTCCTGAAAGATGAGATATAGTAAGAAAAGGAGAACAGGACTTTTTAATGATCGATTAAATACAGAAAGAAGAGAGATGAAAGGAAAGTTCCTAATGCCAAGACGTAAGAGAGCAGCAAAGAGGATGGGAAGAAGGTAGGCAAAATTTGTCTCAGAAAGCTTCAAAAATAGCTAACAAAGATGATGCCGGTCAAGTGCAACATGGATATCATGTGCTGCAGTAGCTTTCAACCGATTTTTGGTATGTAGGGCACATTTGTGAGACAACTATAATTGAAGAAAATTAACACAAAATTTACACATTTCTTGTTACCTAGCAGTATACTTCCTTTTTGAATTTATAATGTTATATTTAAAAGTAGTTATGTTCTTGATTATCTTTGAAAATGAGGGAAAGAAAATATAAGAGGAGAGACTGTTATTGATAATATATTTCAAACGCAAATAGTAACTACTTGGCTCAGCTAAAGTCTCTACTGATTACTCTTTACAATGTCGTACTTAAACACCATGGGGTAGACATTTCCCATGGAGAAAAAGGAAGAAAAATCATGTTACATTCCTGAGTACCAGCTCTATAAGACAATGCCCAGTTTCTCCTGAGAATGATAAGAAGCTAAATACTACAAAGATTGTAGAGTTAGGCTTATTGTGTTAGAACTGGGATGAAGGCTCTGCAGCCCAAGAACTCACATTGTAACTTTAATTGATTCAGGAATTCAGAATGTAAATCTTTAGAAATCTCCTACACAGAGGCTGAAAGTTGAGCCCCCTACTAGAGAATATTATACCTCTAAGCTAAGTTTAGAATATGACCCAAATATCCAAGACATATATTTAAAAAAAAAAAAAGTAAAATGATCTCTTGGTTCTGACTCCTGGCTGGTTTTGTTTTATAGCATTATTTTCTGCAACACCTTTTCTATATGTAATGGAAAGGAGCCAAACACCTGAACTGTAAGAATCCATTGTTCACCATTGATAATGGATGCTCTATTCCATCAGGACTGGTAGTCCGACAGTTCAAAAGGACATGTTGATTGAAAATCACTTACTCTTATTTAGAGTAATATTTTCAAACCCATTTCACCTTGCCCTTCAGCTTCCGTAAGTTACTAATAAGAGAAAAATTAATTTTCTTTGGCATTTATTTTAATAGTAAAATTAAAGAAAATTTAAATAATTGGTTAATAATGTAAATCGTTTGAAAATAATTTGAATTAATTTAATAATTAGGAAATAATATATTGTGTATTAGTTTCATTCTTGACAATATTTAAACATAATTAATATTTTATAAAGGAATGCATTAATGCCATAGGAATTCACAATGTTATTCTTCCCCTCCTCCTCCTTTTCCTGTCATTCCACCTCCTCTTTCTCTTGCTTCTCCTCCCCTCCTTTGACTTTATTTTAGATTCAGATGCTTTGCAAATATAAATTACTCCATAGCAAATGTGTGTTAATGACTTGTAATTATCCTGATAGTAGATCTTAACACTTCTAGTAGAATAACAAGAAAAAAATGTTATTATGAAATAATGTTTTTGTGTGTTTTTTATTGTTTTTGTTTTAAGACAGGTTCTTGCTCTGTTACTCAGGCTGGAGTGCAGTGGCAAGATCACAGCTCACTACAGCCTGGAACTCCTGGACTCTAGCAATTTTCTCACCTCAGCTTCTCAAGTAGCTGGGACTACAGGCAAGTGACACCACTAGGGCTCCTGGCTAATTTATTTGACGTTTTGTAAAGATGGGATCTTGCCCTGTTACCCAGACCGATCTCAAACTTCTGGCCTCAAGCAATCCTCCCATTTCCGCCTCCCAAAACCCTGGGATTACAGGTATAAGTCACCATGCCAAGCAATATTGTTAAGTGATAAATTTCCCTGCTTCTTTTGTAGTGTTATGATATATACTGGTTTTCATTTATGGTTCCTGGCTTATAACTCCCACAGGCATTGTTACAGCCTTTTGTTATACTATCAGCTGTGTTAGGCCTCAGGGCAGGCCTCTGACCTTCTAACCTGCCCTCCATTCACTCTAATGTTTCTCCTCCTTTCTAACTGTTGGTCTTAGGATCCTCCCATGAGAGAGTCTACCCTATACACTTGGGGAAGGAATGCAGATGTCATGAAGCTTCCATAAATACTCAAGAGGACAGGGTTCAGTGAGCTTTGGGACAGCTGATCACGTGGAGGTTCCTGGAGGTGGACTCATCCAGGGAGACCATGAAAACTCTGTGCCCCTTTCCCAATGCCTTGCCCTGTGCATCCCCTTCATTTGTATCAATTGCAATATGCTTTATAATAAAGCAGTAAATGTGTTTCCCTGAGTTCTTTGAGCCTCTTCAGCAAATTAATCAAACCCAAAGAGGGGGTCATGGGAACCCCAACTTGAAGCTAGTTGATCAGAAGTTCTGTAGACTAAAACTTGCGACTAGGTGTGTGTAAGGGAGCAGTCTTGGAGACCAAGCCCTCAACCTGTGGGATCTGACACTATCTCTGGGTAGACAGTGTTGGAACTGAATTAGAAGACACCCAGTGTGTGTCAGCTGCTTGGTATGTGGGGTAAAAACCCTCACACATTTGGTCACAGATGTCTTCTGTGTTGATGACTGCTGTGGTGTGAGGGTAGAAGAAAAATATGGTGAAAGCAAGTTTTCTGTAAACAATTTTATTGATTTTGTTTTGTTTTGAGACAGAGTCTTGCCCTGTCACCCAGGCTGGAGGGCAGCGGCATGGTCTTGGCTCACTGCAATTTCTGCCTCCTAGACTCAAGCGATTCTCCCACCTCAGCCTCCCAAACAGCTGGGATTACAGGCATGCACCACCATGTCTGACTAATTGTTGTATTTTTAGTAGAGATGGAGTTTTACCATGTTGGCCAGGCTGGTCTTGTACTCCTGACCTCAGGTGATCCGTGGGCCTCATCCTCCCAAAGTGCTGGAATTATAGGCATGAGCCACCAAGACCTGCCTGATTTTATTGATTTCAACATAGGTTACAATTTAAATTCCAACTTTTGGAAGTATTTCTGAATGAGGACATAAAATGTTGCTCAAGTGTGAAGAGTCCATGTATAGATTATTTAAAAATCCATTAAGGGTTAATATTGCAAATGTAGAGCATCTCAGTTATGTATAATTACTTATCAGTGTTTTTAAAAAATAAAACTGCATGGCTTTCAGAATTTTGAAAGCCTAGATGAAAATGACTTACAATTCTGTTTTCATTGTCTCTAGCTGAGGGAATGAACAAGATGGTTTTGTGATTAAAAGGGTTAAAAATTCTGTATATGTCTTGTATAGACTTCAAGTTTTTATTTTCCTGTAAATTATCAAAGTCTTCTTTAAATGGAACACTGTGTTTGCCCTTTTAAATTTATGATGGATGTTATACAATTAACATTATCATGACAACTGAAATGTGAAAGCAATGGACCTACAAAATGTAATTGCTATGAAATAATCCTGGCATTTCCCAAGCACAAAAGTGGAAATTATTCTATCTCAGCATCTAAACTTTTTTTTATCTTAACACATAAATTTATTTTTACTATTAAACAGACTTTTTTGTTTCTTATTTGAGGTTTATACAATTACATTATTCTGGATATATTTTTATTTTCCTTTATGAGTTAGAATAACCTCACAAAAACAAATTCAGCAAATATTAGTTCTTTATTCTACATTATATTATTCACCTTAATTTGTGATTATTATTGCCTCCAAAAGTCAATGTTTTATTGATTTACCAAGAACCATAGTATTGGGATGAATACTTGGTGTTATCATTAGAGTTATTTAAATTAACTCTGTTTTTTTTCAGGAGAATCTCATAAATAGCTTTTATTAAATGCTCTCCTGTATTTGTAAATGCACATTTGCTTTTTTTGTTGTTTAGTACTTTTATATTTTAGAGAAAACTGGAATTTTGCATTTCAGCTTTATTTTTCCTCAGCGTTAGGATTTCACTGCTTTCCCTTAAAAGTCTAAAGGTTATTTGTGTTGTCAGTTAAAATTTTAAATAAGGAATCAAATAATATTATATAACAACAATAAAAATTATCTTCAGAGTTTTAGCAGTTTATGTATATTTATGTTTCTGGACAAAAATTTTTAGAGAGATTCTAATTTCTTCCACATTTTGATCATGTAAAGTCTATGATCACCTTTGATGATATACTTTCTAATTTATATTCAGTAAAGTTATGAGATATTTACATAAGTAAATAGAAAAGGTATATGAAGCATGCTTTGGAAGTCAGTCATGGTAAGTCAACCTGGAAGAATCTCTAAGCTTGGAGGTATGTTTTCAGAGTTTCAACTCCAGCTCTTTCATGCCTATTATCTAGCTAATAAATTTGATCCATTTATGAGGCTAAATTGAATGTACATTCCTATTCTATATATTTTATATAATTTATGTGACTATAATTTTAAATTATTTCTACAAGAAAGATTTGCTAATTTAAAAGAGCTATGCCAATATGTAGTCATATTATTATTATCCATATTATCAAATAGTGTTAAAAATCAAGGTAAATAGTTCTGGTAAGCTAATCTTTTAAAAATATCAGGTTTTGCTTCATAGATGGGAAAGTCTTTCAATGACCAAAGCAAAGGCATATTTCTAAAAGTTTAAGTGACTCTAGGAAATTAACAATATGGACTTCACCTTTCCACATCTGTCAAGTTCAACTGTGGTGTGCTATTATTTACTTCATGGTCAAGTTTAGCCATCCTTTCAAACTTTTGTGGAAAAGTACCAAATATTAGTTGCAATCTCTCCCATTAATTTAATAGATTTGAAAATGGAATTCACAAGATTTTCTTTTTTGTATAGACAAATATGCAGATTTTAGGCAATGGTTAAAAAAATGTGCTTATTACTCTGTAACAGTTCTCAAGCTCAGAAACATTTTCCAGAGCATAATGTTTTTGATATGTTGTTTTAGAAGCCTCTAATCAAACCACATTACCTTTTAAATTTTAACAAAGAAAGAACCCAAATGTAAAACAAATAAACATACAAAAAAAAAACCTCACAAAAGGATTAGTAGACAAAACAAAATTTTGAGAGTATCCAACTGACAGCACTAGGGTAATAGCACTGACAGGCTATTTCAAGGCAACTTTTCTGTACTATGGAGTAGCTAGCATTTTATGGTTGGAATATCTAAGGTAAGCTGTGGGACCTACAGGTAGGTAGTAATACTGATTAATTCACCCGTTTTCATTCTCTGCATGTTGCTAGAAACTGCTTTCTTGTTCTCCTTTCCAGTAAACACTTAATATTAAGGCTCACAGTGCTTCATTGTAGAAATAAGGGAAAACTGGCCTTGGGCCACATTTGTAAATCTACATTCAAGTACGCCATCAATCAAATCTCACCTAAATGCCAATGTGCAGCTGGGTATTACAGATGTTCAGTAGGTCACTTCTTTCCTTTCCACAAAAACAGATCTAGGAGACAAATTTAAAACAAAACAAAAGAAAAAGAAACAGAAGAAATTAATTTTATATTAGGACGCCTTCTTTTTCTATCAACTCAAACTTCTTGTTGTTGACTGATTTATGAGTTTGTATTATTTACAAATTGTTACTTGTGCACATTTAACCATATTCAGAGTTCTCTTTCAAACTACATGTTTCCATTTCATTACTTCTTCATTTATTGTAAATATTCACATGACTAACCATAGGATAGTTGTTACTTTGAAACTACTCTATAGTACCTTATACACTGCTTTTTACTTTGGTGAATGTTTTTTGCTTGAATGGGTTAGAATATTTGGAACACTGGTTTTAATGCATTGGTTTGACATGAAGTGATACTAAAATGAAATCCCCGAGGCCTTAGGTTCATTCAACCAAGTTAAATAAGATTCTTATTCTTAAAATGAAAAAATGTATATATCTGCAATATTCTCTGAAGCTTATTGAAAATTTGACTATTTTCAATAACGTCTACATTCTTGAAAACTTATTCTCTACTTTCCTAATAGTTAACATATACAAGTATTTTTTAATATTACCTTTTAGTTCATGAAGGAATAATAAATATTTTTATTTAAAAAATTTTTTTAGCCAAGTATTACATTTCATACATTGGGTGAGCTACATTATAGTTTACATTTGCCTGTAAGTCTTTCATAAATATTCTGTAGGAAATACCAGAATTGGTTGAGAATATGTACACTTATAATCTTACATGCATGAACACATGATAAAAATTTAAAATAGTTGAACTATAGTATTAAATTACATACAGCCACACTTGTTATAAAAAAATTATCAAGGCCGGATCCAAGATGGCCTAATAGGAACAGCTCTGGATTGCAATTCCCAGCGAAAATGCAGACGGTGAGTGATCATCGCGTTTCCAAACGAATTTTTACTGCCCACAGACCAGGAGATTCCCAGGTGAAAAAGCACCACGAGTCTCCAGAGTGGCTATTTCAGTTGGCGCAGTGGGTCTCTGCACAAAAACTCACACAAATCCAGGTGCCATTTCAACTGGCGGCTGGAATGCCTGGGAGACAGAGTCACCCTTTCAACTGAAAAAAAAAGGAGGCTGAAACAGGGAACCAGGTGATTTGGCTCAGCCAGTGCCACCCCATGAAGACCAGCAATTTGAAGCGCTCTAGATTGAGTTTCACAGCAAACACAGCTGGACCATGTTGGGGGAAGGGTGTCCGCCATTACTGAGGCAGTCTGCCATTACAGAGACAGTCTGCCATTACTGAGGCAGACCTCCATTATCGAGGCAGTTCTAACTATACCCCTATAAACAAAACTGCAAGGAAGTTCACACAGCAGCTGGGCAGAGCCCATGGCAGCTCAGCAACACCTCTGCTGGCATACTGTGACTAGGTTGCCTCCTTGCTGTGCAGCCCATCTCTGAAAAAAGGCAGAAGCAGGACAGGAACTTATGAATAAAGCCCCACCTTTCCAGGACAGAGTGCCTGGGGAAAAAAGGCAGTTATGAGTTCTGCTGCAGCAGACTTAAATGTACCAGCCCAGCAGCTCTGAACGGAACAAGGGAGCTCACAGCTCAGCACTTGAGTTTCTATAAGGGACAGACTGTCTCCTCAATCAGCTCCCTGACCCCATATATCCAGAGACATTTCATAAACGAGAGCTCAGGCTGATATCTGGCGGGTATCCTTCTGGGACAAAGATAACAGAAGAAGAAACTGGCAGCAACCCTTACTGTTCTGCAGCCACTGCAGGTGATTCCCCAGGCAAGCAGGTCTGGAGTGGACCTCCAGCAGTCATAGCAGAGGGGCCTGACTGTTAGGAGGAAAACAAAGAAACAGAAAGAAATAACTTCACCATCAACAAAAAGGATGTCCAGAGACCCCCATCTGAAAGCCACCAACTACAAAGACCACAGGTAGATAAATCCACAAAGATGGAAAGAAACCAGCTCAAAAAGGATGAAAACACCCCAAACCAGAATGCCTCTATTCCTACAAGGGATCACAATTCCTCACCAGCAAGGGAACAAGGCTGGATGGAGAATGAGTCTGATGAATTGACAGAAACAGGCTTCAGAATGTGGATAATAACAAACTTCTCAGAGCTAATAGAATATGTTCTAACCCAATGCAAAGAAATGAAGAATCTTGAAAAAAGGTTTGATGAAATGCTAGCAAGAATAAATAGTTTAGAGAGGAATATAAATGACTTGAGGGAGCTGAAAAACACAACACTAGAACTTCATGAAGCATACATAAGTTTCAATAGCTGAATCGACCAAGCAGAAGAAAGAATATCAGAGATTGAAGATCAACTCAATGAAATAAAACGAGAAGGCAAGATTAGAGAAAAAAGAGTAAAAAGAATTGAACAAAGCCTCCAAGATATATGGGATTATGTGAAAAGATCTAATCTACATTTGATAGGTGTAACTGATGGTGATGGAGAGAATGAATCCAAGCTGGAAAACACTCTTGAGGATATTATCCAGGAGAACTTCCCCAACCTAGCAAGGCAGGCCAACATTCAAGTCCAGGAAATACAGAGAACACCACAAAGATATTCCTCAAGAAGAGCAACCCCAAGGAACATAATCGTCAGATTCACCAGGGTTGAAATGAAGGAAAAAATGCTAAGGGCAGTCAGAGAGAAAGGTCGGGTTATCCACAAAGGGAAGCCCATCAGACTCACAACGGATCTCTCAGCAGAATCCCTACAAGCCATAAGAGAGTGGGGGCCAATATTCAACATCCTTAAAGAAAAGAACTTTCAACTAGAATTTCATATCCAGCCAAATTAAGCTTCATTAGCGAAGGAGAAATAAAACCCTTTATGAACAAGCAATTGCCAAGAGATTTCATCACCGCCAGGCCTGCTTTACAAGAGCTCCTGAAAGAAGCACTAAACATAGAAAGGAACAGCCAGTACCAGCCACTCCAAAAACATACCAAATGGTAAAGAGCATCGACACAATGAAGAAATTCCATCAACTAATGGGCCAAATAACCAGCTAGCATCAAAATGGCAGGATCAAATTCACACCTAACAATATTAAACTTCAATGTAAATGGGCTAAATGCCCCAATCAAAAGACACAGACTGGCAAATTGGATAAAAAGTCAAAACCCATTGGTATGCTATATTCAGGAAACACATCTCACATGCAAGGATAGACATAGGTTCAAAACAGAGGGATGCAGGAAGATTTACCAAGCAAATGGAGTGCAAAAAAAAGCAGGAGTTGCAATTCTAGTCTCTGATAAAATGGACTTTAAACCAACAAAGATCAAAAGAGACAAATAAGGGCATTACATAATGGTAAAAGGATCAATGCAACAAGAAGAGCTAATGATTCCAAATATATACACACCCAATACAGGAATACCCAGATACATAAAGCAAGTTCTTAATGACCTGCAAAGAGATGTAGACTCCCACACAATAATAGTGGAAGACTTTAATACTCCACTGTCAATACTAGACAGATCAATGAGACAGAAAATTAAGGATATCCAGGACTTAACTCAGATCTGGACCCAGCAAACCTAATAGACATATACAGAACTCTCCACCCCAAATCCACAGAGTATACATTCTTCTCAGCACCACATCACATCTACTCTAAAATTTACCACATAATTGGAAGTAAATTACTCCTCAGAAAATGCAAAAGAATGGAAATCATAACAGTGTCTCAGACCACAGTGCAATCAAATGAGAACTCAGAATTAAGAAACTAACTCAGAACCACACAACTTCATGGAATCTGAACAACTGGCTCTTTAATGTTGACTGGATAAACAGTGAAATGAAGGCAGAAATAAAGATGTTCTTCGAAACCAACCAGAATGAAGACACAACATACCAGAATCTCTGGGATGCATTTAAAGCAGTGCCTAAAGGAAAATTTATAGCAATAAATACCCACATAAGAAGGAAGGAAAGATCTAAAATCGACACCCTATCATCAAAATTGAAAGAGCTAGAGGAGCAAGATCAAAAAAATTCAAAAGTTAGTAGATGACAAGAAATAACTAAGATCAGAGTAGTACTAAAGGAGATAGAGACACAAAAAACTCTTCAAAAAATTAAAAACCCAGGAGCTGGTTTCGTGAAATGATCAACAAAATAGACCACTAGCCAGATTAATAAAAAAGAAAAGAGAGAATAATCAAATAGATGCAATAAAAAACAATAAAGGGGCCATCACCACAGATTCCACAGAAATACAAACCACCATCAGAGATTACTACAGACAACTCTATGCACATAAACCAGTAAGCCTGGAAGAAATGCATAAATTCCTGGACACTTGCACCCTCCCAAGCCTAAACAAGGAATAATTCGAAACCCTGAATAGATCAATTAACAAGGGCTGAAGTTGAGGCAGCAATTAATAGCCTACCAACCAAAAAAAGCCCAGGTCCAGATGGGTCCACAGCCGAATTCTACCAGACATACAAAGAGGAGCTGGTACCATTCCTTCTGAAACTATTTCAAACAATCCAAAAAGAGGGAATCCTTCCCAAATCATTTTATAAGACCAACATCATCCTGATACCAAAACCCGGCAGAGATTTAACAAGAAAAGAAAGCTTCAGGCCAATATCCATGATGAACACAGATGCAAAAATCTTCAATAAAATACGGGCAAACTGATTGTAACAGCACATCAAAAAGCTTATCCATCATGATTAAGTAGGCTTCATCATGGGGATGGAAGGTTGGTTCAACACACGCAAGTCTATAAACTTAATTCACCACATAAACAGAACCAAAGACAAAAACTACATGATTATCTCAATAGATGCAGAGAAGGCCTTTGAAAATTTCAACAGCCCTTTTGCTAAACTCTCAAATCAACTAGGTATCAATGGAAAGTATCTCAAAATAATAAAAGCTATTTATGACAAACACATAGCCAATATCATACAGAATGGGCAAAAATGGGAAGCACTCCCTTTGAAATGTGGCACTAGACAAGGATGCCTTCTCTCACCTCTCCTATTCAATATAGTATTGGAAGTTCTAGCCAGAGAAATCAGGCAAGAGAAAGAAATAAAGGGTATTCACTTAGGAAAGGAGAAGTCAAATTGCCTCTATTTGCAGACAACAGGATTGTATATTTAGAAAACCCCATTATCTCAGCCCCAAATCTCCTTAAACTGATAAACAACTTCAGCAAAGTCTCAGGATACAAAATCAATATGCAGAAATCACAAGCATTCCTATACACCAATAACAGACTTAAAGAGAGCCAAATCAAGAACAAACTGCCATTCACAATTGCTACAAAGAGAATAAAATACCTAGGAATACAACTAACAAGGAACGTAAAGGACCTCTTCAAGGAGAACTACAAACCACTGCTCAAGGAAATAAGAGAGGACACAAACAGATGGAGAAACATTCCATGCTCACCATTAGGAAGAATCAATATCATCAAAATGGACATATGCCCAAAGTAATTTATAGATTCAACACTATCCCCATCAAGCTACCAATGACCTTCTTCACAGAACTGGGAAAAACCACCTTAAACTTCATATGGAACCAAAAGAGAGCCCACATAGCAAAGTCAATTCTAAGCAAAAAGAAGAAAGCTGGAGGAATCACAGTACTGGACTTCAAACTTTACTACAAGGCTACAGTAATCAAAACAGCATGGTACTGGTACCAAAACAGAGATATAGACCAACGGAACAGAACAGAGGCCTCAGAGGCAACACCACACATCTACAGCCATCTGATCCTTGATAAACCTGACAAAAACTGGCAATGGGGAAAGGATTCCCTGTTTAATAAATTGTGTTGGGAAAACTGGCTAGCCATGTGCAGAAAGCAGAAACTGGATCCCTTCCTGACACCTTACACTAAAATTAACTTCAGATGGATCAAAGACTTAAACATAAGACCTAACACCAGAAAAACCCTAGAAGAAAACCTAGGCAAAACCATTCAGGACATAGGTGTAGGCAAGGACTTCATTACTAAAACACCAAAAGCATTGGCAACAAAAGCGAAAATAGACAAATGGGATCTAAACAAACTCTAGAATTCTGCACAGCAAAAGAAACAATCATTAGAGTGAACTGGCAGCCAACAGAATGGGAAAAAAATTTTTCAACCTACCCATCTGACAAAGGACTTGTATCCAGATTATACAAAGAACTAAAATAGATTTACAAGAAACAAACAAACCAACCCATTCAAAAGTAGGTGAAGGATATGAACAGACACTTTTCAAAAGAAGACATATATGAGGCCAACTAACATGAAAAAATGCTCATCATCACTTGTCACTGGAGAAATGCAAATCAAAACCACATTGAGATACCATCTTGCACCAGCTAGAATGGTGATCATTAAAAAATCTGGTGACAACAGATGCTGGAGAGGATGTGGAGAAACTGGAACACTTTTACATTGTTGGTCAGAGTATAAATTAGTTCAACCATTGTGAAAGGCAATGCGGTGATTCCTCAAGGACCTAGAAATAGAAATTCTATTTGACTCAGCAATCTCATTACTGGGTATATAGCCAAAGGATTATAAATCGTTCTATTATGGAGACATATGCACACATATGTTCATTGCAGCACTGTTTATAATAGCAAAGACTTAGAACCAACCCAAATGCCCACGATGACAGACTAGACAGGAAAAATGTGGCACATATAAACCATGGAATACTATGCAGCCATAAAAAATGATGAGTTCGTGTCCTTAGTAGGGACATGGATGAACCTGGAAACCCTCATTCTCAGCAAATTGACACAAGAACAGAAAATCAAACACTGCATGTTCTCATTCATAGGCAGGTGTTGAACAATGAGAGCACATGGACACAGGGAGGGGAGCATCACACAGTGAGGTCTGGGGCGGGACAGTGGGGGGTGGGGAGCTGGGGAGGGATAACACGGGGAGTAATGCCCGACACAGGTGATGGGGATGGAGGCAGCAAGCCACATTGCCATGTATGTACCTATGCAACAATCCTGCATGTTCTTCACATGTACCCCAGAACCTAAAGTGCAATTATATATGTATATATATAAAGTACACTTATATATATATATAAAGTGCAATTATATATATGTATTATACATACTTATATAATGTATGTATATATATGAGACTAAAAACATTATGATAAAAAATAAAAGTAATAAAAAAGATAAAAATCTAAACAAAAATGAAACTAAAATGTTATCATAAAAAATAAAAACAATAAAAAATAAAAGGTCAAAAAAAAACCAAATTGTCAATTTCCTGATTAAAAGAAGTTAAAAAAAGAAAATTGTGGTATTCAATGAAAATATTTAATGGTGAAATATTTCAAAAACATCATTCTAATCTTCTGCCATTTTTGGCCAACTCTATCTCCCCGGCAGTATAATTTGTAACATGGTCTAAGGATACATCACTTCTTATAAATAACCTAATTGTATCTAGACATTTTAGAAGCTGGCAACATGAATTGAGAAGAAAATAAAAAGCAAGCATCATTCTTAGTATTGTTTTTAAAGTTAATACCCTTCACTAGGAATATCTTTCAAATTTAGAGAATAGAGAATCCAAATATGATACATGCATCTGTATTTGATGAAAAGCAGTGTGGCTATTCAGACAGTAACTTCTACTCAATTGGGTCTACCCAAGTTTCTGACATACACAATTTTTTTTTCATATTTTGTTTTAAATGAAGCAACACTGCTAGGAAACCCTATGTTTCATTTCTTAATTTGTACAAAATCCTGGTATGTGAATGGCAGATTCATAAGCCAGTTTTCCCTTATTTCTACAATGAAACACTGTAAGTCTTAACAATCATGTAGTTTGGTTCTTTTCATTATAGATTTTGATTTTAGACTATTCTAACAAATGTTTTAATTTTAAAAGATACTTTAAGTTGGGAGCATTTAAATTATATCAAAGAGTTAAAATGTAATTTTAGACCCCTATGACAGTTTATAATTATACTTCTGTATTAATACCTCAAGTGTTTTATATTTCATCATATCAGATGATTTTAAAAGTCATCATTGTAAATGGCAAAAACCACAATTACCTTTGCACCAATCTAATATTAAGGGTATATTAGAAATTCATCATAACAATAATGTAGAGAAGTCAATTGATGGGACAACTTCAGAAAGTAAAACTGTCTTCAGATGGAAGCCTTTTTTCTTTCCATCTTAGTAACCAAATTCACTGGAAAAGGATTTAAGATAAACTCAGGACCCTCAAATTTTGTTCTTAGGATACGATTTGTGTTAATGTTCAACTTATAGAATTCCTTTACTAAGAATTTAGTTTTTGATCTAAACTTTCTTTAACCTAAATCTTTTTGTATCATTCTTTTTTGTGCTTGTTAAGTGGCTCTGGGCAAACAGAATAACATCGTCTACATAAAGCACATTTGTGTCTTCAAAAAATGAGATCTAAGTAATTTTAAACCAAGTAAAGTTGTAAGTGAAAAGTCTAAAAATAACAATGATGCAAGAGACAGTTGGTTTCCTCTTATAGAAAACAAGTGTATCTAGAAAGTTACTTATTTTCTTTCGTATATCTCCTATTTTCATAACAAAATGTAAATACGTGTTTCTTGGTACAAATGTGTAAAATTATATTTAACTGTATGTTAGGATTTTCAAATAAAATAGTATTCAAGTAAAATTAGTAGCATTCAATAGTTACAAAAGATATCCTGTTTTATTTGAACATTTGCTTCAAAGTTGTTAAAGGGAAAATAAATACTGTTTAATGACAGTAAACAAGTATCAAAAACCCTCCTGTCTACAATAGGCTACAATTAAATTTTATTTTATATTCTGATCATTCCCTAACACTTCTTGAAAACTACTGATAACTTTTTTGAATAAAAGTAAAAAGGAGACTTAGACACACAAGCTGAAATTGAGGAAAGAGATTCAAAACGTATTCATAGCAAACAAATTGGAACGAGGAAACACACACACACACACACACACACACACACACACACACACACACACACACGTACACATTTTCTTCCAGGTGCTCTGCCAAGCATTTTTTAGTTTTGACTTCTTTTAATCTTCACAACAGTCTTACACAATAGATATCGTTATCCCTTTTTTATTGGTGAATTCAGACTGCCAGTAACAGAAAACACACAAACACACACACACTCACACACACAATTTAAAGCATAATTTAATGATAAACTCAGTTGCCTTCAAAGATGTGGATTTTGTTTTCTTTTTTTTTAACCTCAAAATGTTCTGAAATAGCAAATTTTATCATATCAAGTTTGATCAGTCAACAGTATTTATTAATGCCTCTAGTTTTCTATTGGGTGACTTCAGTCATTTCCTATCACAGTTCCAACCTGCTGTATGTGCAGTTCCTCATATGGCTGTGCACAGATACTAATGGCCTAAAGTGGCAAAGAGATCTGCCTGACACACTGCTCACTCAACTAAGATTAATGGCATACTGTACCAGTTTTAACATGCCAATCAGAAGCCAATGATTGCTGTTAAACCCTTGGCCCTTTGACATCCCTTTAAGACTCTCTGATTGAATTAACAGTGAAACAAGGGGAAAAGGTGTGATGGTGTCCCCTTTTTGCTCATGAACTGTAGGTGCTCTCAATCTCCTGATTTATATTAACTGCGAAGGTCCTCTTGAGGAACAAAACTCTACTATAAAATTTCGGGAACTACTGGGCTGTGAAACAATACATTATTTAACCTACTTCATTTGCCCAATGCTTTATCATTCTTACTAAGTATCCACAGAGTTCCTTAAGTTTTGCCTGTGGACTTACATCACATCAGCTGCCGGTACAAATTAAAATGTGAAGTCCTAGGGTGTCTGCAGATATAATGTATTAAAATCTCTAAGAATGGTGCCCAGAAATCCGCTTTTTAAAACATGCTTCCTGAATCAGCATTTAAAAACTGCAAACAAAGCAATCACATTGGTCAATAAATCCCAGGACCTAAAATGAAGACAAAAGACATTTATGTAGAATAAAGATGACTGGTATCAGTAATTATTTTATATCTTTAATTAGCTAAGAAACTCTGGGTGAAGGGTTTTCAAGGAATACAATAGACAGAAAGGACTCAAGGTAATCATTTTCAGGAAGACTGCATACCCAGCAAGAATTTAGTGGATAATTGAATCTTCTTTCGGTCCTGAGCTTTTTTTTCTTATTTGTATAAATATAATATATATTCTTATATATATAAATTTGTTGAAATATTTTATAAATATCATAACATGAGACAGGCAAACAAGTGTCTGGTTGTTTTTGTCTTTTTTTGCAACACTCATTTTATATAATCAGAGTAAAAATGTTAAATGGTTATGAGTGTTTACTAAAACACAATAATCAAAACTCTTTTATTGGGTATATTAGGAAAACTTCTCAAATAGAAGCTCAACTTTGAATCAAATTAAAACTAGTTTGTTCTAAATAAATACAGTGATGCACACATTTATTTAAACTTTAATTTGTACTCCAGAAAATAATTATAAAATTGTTTGTTTATTTAATTGCCAGCATTTGCTTGGGGGTCTTTAACAGAGACATTTGAGGAGATTCCTTTATAATAATGGTATCAATTTTAACCACCATTGTGTAGCAGGACAATTTGCTCCAGAGGAAAAAAAACACTGTGATTTTTGTTCTCCATTTTGCTATCTATAAAAATGCCTATCAACCCATCTAGGTTTTAAGCCCCACATGCATTAGGTATTTGTTCTAATGCTCTCCCTCCCCTTACCCTCCACCCCATGACAGGCCCCAGTGTGTGATGTTTCCCTCTCTGTGTCCATGTGTTCTCACTGTTCAGCTCCCACTTATGAGTGAGGACATGCAGTGTTTGGTTTTCTATTCCTGTGTGACTTTGCTGAGAATGATGCCTTCCAGCTTCATTCATGTCTCTGCAAATGACATGAACTCATTCTTTTTTATGGCTACATAGTATTCCGAGGTATAGATTAAGTTACAACAGAAGGATGAATCCCCTTATCTAAGGAAAAATGTAGTGGCGATAGTTTTCAATTTGTCACCCTTATTTCTCTTGACCTCAGAGAAACTTCTGTTTAGTTTTTGTCTCAACAAACAGGAGTCTTTCTTCTCTGCTTTGATGACCTAGCAAGATATAACTAAAGGCATAAAGCACTCATTAGATAAAAGGTATCACTCTTACTGTTTACTTTGTTATTAAAACGCTCCTACTATGTGCATCTTAGTATGTCTGCAGTACATATAGGAATTTGAGATGCAAAGAGTAAAGTTATCCTGACTGAAAAGATGATTTTTAAAAAATGCCTATTTCAGTAGTATGTTTTTGTTTTACATTTACTGTAGTTAATGAACCCACTACATTCTCTGTGTAGTATTACTTGAAACTGTAAATTGAGAAAATAAAACTGTAGTACTTAAAATCAACTAGAAAGTGTCTCATGCCTCTGGCACATTGTTATACTATCTTAGTATCATAAGAATATCTAAAATTAAGTTTTCTCTATTTCACAAAAACTGATTTTATCTAACTTTTATTTTATTTTATTTATTTATTTTTTGAGACGGAGTCTCCCACTGTTGCCCCAGCTGTAGTGCAGTGGCGTGATCTCTGCCTCCTGGGTTCAAGCAATTGTCCTGCCTCAACCTCCTGAGTAGCTGGAACTACAGGCGTGTGTAACCACACTCAGCTAATTTTTTTGTATTTTTAGTAGAGACAGGGTTTCACCATGTTGGCCAGGATAGTCTCAATCCTCCTGACCTCGTGATCTACCTGCCTTGGCCTCCCAAAGTGCTGGGATTACAGGTGTGAGCCACCACGCCCGGCTTTAACTTTTATTTCATTAAAAAACTATTGACTATGCTATTTGTTTTGTGTTTTTCCATTTTTATTGCATATCAGTAAACAATGAAGTTGTCTTCTTTTACATGGTTTATTTAATAATTATAAATCTGATAGGATACATTATTTCTTATAGAATCTAATTCAATGCATTTCCTGGGGAAGCTACTGTCCCACTAGACTTTTCACTGTCAGTATTCTGTGTACTCATTTTACTGGGCTTCATTTACTGATGCCTAAATGTTTAAAAGGAGAGATAATTATGAAGATAAATACTAATTAGGAATCTTTCACAATGTAAAAATCATTTAAATTCTTTCATTTACCAGGTATTATTTAATTAATCAAGAATGGGTTGCCCATTTAATTTATGAAGAAAAGAAGTGAATGCCTTTGAAATCGTTACTACAAACATAAGTGGACTCAAAAACAAATCTGTGCTACAAGTATATTTCACAGCTTTCCATTAGTTAGACAACCTCCATTCCTGTAACAGTTTCCAGAAACTAAGCACCTTGAAAAAAGGTTAGATGAAATGGTAATGCGAATAAACAGCTTAGAGAAGAATATAAATGACTTGATGGAGCTGAAAAACACAACACTAGAACTTCGCGAAGCATGCACAAGTTTTAATAGCCAAATCGATCAAGCAGAAGAAAGGATATCAGAAATTGAAGATCAACTCAGTGAAATAAGACGAGAAGGCAAGATTAGAGAAAAAAGAGTAAAAAGAAATGAACAAAGCCTCCAGGATATATGGGTTTATGTTAAAAGACCTAATCTATGTTTGATTGGTGTACTTGAATGTGACTGAGAGAATGAATTCAAGCTGGAAAACACTCCTCAGGATATTATCCAGGAGAACTTCCCCAACCTAGCAAGGCAGGCCAACATTCAAGTCCAGGACATACAGAGAACACCACAAAGATATTCCTCAAGAAGAGCAACCCCAAGGCACATAATCGTCAGATTCACCAGGGTTGAAATGAAGGAAAAAATGCTAAGGGCAGTCAGAGAGAAAGGTCGGGTTACCCACAAAGGGAAGCCCATCAGACTCACAGTGGATTTCACAGCAGAATCCCTACAAGCCATAAGAGAGTGGGGGCCAATATTCAACATCCTTAAAGGAAAGAACTTTCAACCTAGAATTTCATTTCCAGTCAAACTAAGCTTCATTAGCAAAGGAGAAATAAAATCCTTTACGAGCAAGCAATTGCTGAGAGATTTCATCACCACCAGGCCTGCTTTACAAGAGCTCCTGAAAGAAGCACTAAACATAGAAAGGAACAGCCAGTACCAGCCACTCCAAAAACATACCAAATGGTAAAGAGCATCAACACAATAAAGAAACTGCATCAACTCCTGGGCAAAACAACCAGCTAGCATCAAAATGGCAGGATCAAATTCACACATAACAGTATTAAACTTCAATGTAAATGGGCTAAATGCCCCAATCAAAAGACACAGATTGGCAAATTGGATAAAAAGTCATTTTATTCACAGTTACAAAAATATTGGATTTGCCTATACATAAGATTATATCTGTTCATAAAGTCCACCTAGATTAGCTGAACCAGTAAAGTCAATCAAGGATTAAAATTAATACTTATATATAGACACAATCTAAGTTGGTTGATTACTATTGAAATATAAATCTCCATTGTCCTTGTGTCTCCAGCCTTAAGAAAATTTGAGAGCTCCTGGGAGGTTGAAGAAAACTAGTTAATATTGGTAAAGTGGTGGAGAACAAGAAGCTAAACACTTTACTGGCAACCATTTGTTTGATCCACAGCGATGCGTGATTTGAAGTGAAGCTGGTGTTGAAGGCTTTGCATCAAAAGTCTCGTCTTCCAGATGTCAGTGTGACAAGCCAAATTGATGGAAGCAGAAAAGGTCTGAGAAGAATTCAAAATGGTACCAGGGCCCTCAGCAAATCAGACTCAGCTTAGCCTCAAACTAAGGAGGAATGAGACCTGACTGAAACACTATTTGAGCACAGCGGCTACAAATATTGAGTGGTAAAATAAGGTCGAAGGCCAATTTCCGCACTGTGTACCTGAAAGGCTACAGTTACATAGAAACATTAGGAACAAAGAAAAATCATGTTTGAAAATAGCAAAATATTTAACAGACCTGAATAAGAAGTGAAGAAAAAACTTCCAGCGGAGCCTCCAGTGGCTCAGGATCTTCAGAAAACACCAGAGTAGTCAGGATTGACAACTGTTTGTGCTTTTCTAAGAGTTTGCAGCACTTAAAGGGTAATGCTTTCCTGGGATAGACATTCACTTTCTTAAAATTCAAAGCTCATATAGGGTTCTTTGCTTTGCTGTCTCTTCCAAATCATACAGAGTAACCCAATCCTAGTTATATTATAAGGTAATATACTGCCAGAAAATTGCTATTCTCCATTAATTTTATTCAAGCGTCCAGGTGTTCATCTAGCACTTCTTCTTAAATATTTGATAAGTTCTTCCCAAGAAAGTGGAATATGTTTTTTCCTGTCTGTATCTGTATCTCCGTCTGTCATTGCAGGTACCTCTAAATATACACACCCAAATATGTGTATGTTTACATATATGAATCCCACTACCCAAAGACCACCAGAAACATATCTATTTCAGTCAAACACATTTATTATATTAATTTTCTACAGTAAGGAAAATCATGCATCATGGAAATTGTGGGGAGGGAATTAAGTAAGACAGACTTATGATAGGATTATCATAAATTTAGTGCTATGCTGGGTAATTTGGGGGAAAGTTATAGGAACTATTGGTTTGTTTGGGATTGGGTACTGTCAGGTAGTAGAACTAATTTGTATTTGAGTATCCTATTAATTTGTCTAGGAAGTGGGAGATGCTAAGTTGGGCTGGAATTGTCACTGGAGAAGAATCGGTAGTCATTCATATTTGCCAGGAGAGAAGGATATTTTTCATTGTGATGTTTGCATTTGTGCTGTGTTGTCTTGTTTCATTATGGTGACAGAATGAGCTCATCTGATGCTAACATTCTCTGAAATTGTTAATGCCCAGTGGGCACAAACCACAGTGCAATTGTGAGCTGCCAAGCTGGCTACAAGCTATCAGCAGCTTCGCAATTTTTTCTCAGCAGCTGTATTCTTTATCATAAGCACTACCTAATTAAATTTTAAAGTCATAGTAGCTTAATTAATAACTACTTAATGTAGAATGGATAAATCTGAGATGAGTATTATAAGCAAGTAAGAAGGGACTTTATAATTACCTAACAGATTGGTACCGCTATGCTTAGTCAAATGGATAGATATGAACATACAGTAAGGGATGCTACAATAATGTTTTGCCGCACATTTTGTGAAACATTGACATATAATTTTTTAAAGACACAATTTAAAAAGAAAAGTAAAGCCAATTAAAAACACACTATTAGGCTTTGAGGACTTTAGGATCTATTAAAAATCATAATTAGCCACTAATTTAAGGTGCAAGACTTTTGAGTAGATCAAGATAATGTGTAAAGAGTGCTTTAGATATTTGATATGCAAATAGAAGGCATTATTTTCTTTTTAAATATTAAATGCAGTCTATTCTTTTTTGGACTGGGGTTGGGGGAAGACTAATGTTATGTAAAGTTGAACTTTTTTTAAGTTTAGAATTCAGTTCTATTTCAACGATTTGGATGAAACTTTAAAAATTATGTAATTTAAAAGCAAGTCAGTCTGGTAAATTAAAACTATCAGCAACAGGAAAATGTAGATTCCTCCCAATACTTCTACATTTATCTTATGGGTGAGTTTTAGCCATTTCTCCTTATACAGTTTCATGAAAGCTTTATGTTATAACCATGAAATGGACTTATTAAACCCTAGGATAAGAGTGTATCACATGTCATGCAGATAACTGCCAAGAAGCAGCCATAGAAAAAAAATAATTTGTAGAGCACCTTGTGGTAGTATAACCTTAAATATTTCCTCATCCTGCCTCCAAAGGTAAAAGTGAAGAGAAATTACTGAAAGTTACTGGCAAAAAATAATAGCATGTTATACTTTTAGGATATGCTTTAACGTTCTGTCTAAAAAAGACAACAATGAAAGTTAGTTTTATAATTTCTTGGGTAATGTCTTAGAAACTCTATTGCAATATGGATTTTGTATGTATGGTAATTATTTAAGTTACACTTAAACTATGGGATATATACATTGCTGAAACTTTTTGAGCAACAATGTCTGGCAGAAAACAGAAAACCTAGTATTTTCTTTTGTCATGGTTCCTTCCTCACCATCCTAATTTTGATGACTTTTTATAAAATTAATTATCCTTATATACTCACATATATGTACATGTTGTCATTATGGCACGATACTATGATGCCATCTATTTTAATCTTTTGGCTATGCCAGCAAAATATAAATTATGGTCGTAGAAGTTCAATGCCCCTGTGAACCTATAACCTTCTGATTTGATCTGCTTCCACTGAAGGTTCAGTGTCTTTTCAAACTCTTAGATTAATGACATTTCTAAATAGAGGGAGTTTAAGGAAGACTAAGTAAAAAGTCAGCAACTTAGAAACGGAATTTGCAGTGCACCTATCATTAAATGATATTCATTTAATCAGAATTTCAACTATTGATTTATGTCTTTTGCTGTGCAATTTCAGCCAGCTGGTTCTTCTCCACCATCAAAATCCTCTTGAAGACATCAAGATTGAAAAGGAAGAAATAAATTTATCTTTATTTGCAAATGACATGTCCTTATATTTGAAAAAATCTAAGGATTCACTAAAATACTGTTAGAACTAATATGGATTTAGTAAAGTTGTGGGGTACAAGATCAATATACAAACATTAATTATATTTTTATATACTAGTGATCCAAAGTAAAATTAAGAAAACAACTCCATTTAAAAGAGCATCAACAAGAATAAAATGCTTCTGAATAGACTAAATGTCTAACCCTGCCCCCACCTGATAGTCTTTCTTTACCCACCCTGGTAGCCAAAGACAAAGGTCATAATCTCTTGGAGCTCTATGGCCCTGATCACCACCAGAGAAACCTGAATACATAACCCGGTGTCCCTAGGGCAAGTTGGCAACTTCCCTATAAGACTGCAGCTGATGTATTCTAGAAATCGCCACTTCCTGGCTGGAGACCAACCAAAACAAAACAAGTGCACTAAACAGAAACACGAGCAAGGACCCTTACAGAGTCCAATTCACTCCCCTACTACCTCCACCAGAGCAAATGCTGGTATCCATGGCTTCAAGAACTGAAGACAGGTATCACCACAGATCTCTATCCCCAGCACCGGCCCGGTAGCTCCGTTGGGTGACTAGTCCCTGAAGAGCAAAAACAGTCACTACAGTTTGGCTCTCAGGAATTCCCATTCCTAGGGGAAGGGGGAGAACAGCACATCGAGCGAACACCCCATGGGATAAAATAATCTGATTGTGGTGGATAAGCTTTTTGATATGCTGCTGGATTTGATTTGCCAATGTTTTATTTAGGATTTTCACATCGATGTTCATCAGGGATATTGGCCTCAAGTTTTCTTTTTCTGTTGTGTCTCTGCCAGGTTTCCATATCAGGATGATGCTGGCCTCATAAAATGAGCTAGGGAGGAGTCCCTTCTTCACAACTGTTTGGAATAGTTTCAAAAGGAATGGTACCAGCTCCTTTTTGTATCTCTGGTAAATTCAGCTGTCCTGGGATTCACCATCTGGTCCTGAGATTTTTTTTTTGGAGGTAGGCTATTAATTGCTGCCTCAACTTCAGAACTTTTTATTGGTCCATTCAGGGATTTGACTACTTCCTGATTTAGTCTTGGGAAGTGTATGTGTCCAGGAATGTATCCATTTCTTCTAGATTTTCTAGTTCATTTGTATAGAGGTGTTTATAGTATTCTCTAATGGTAATTTGTATCTCTTTGGGGTCAGTGGTGATATCCCTTTTATCATTTTTTATTGCATCTATATGATTCTTCTCTTTTCTATTATTCTAGCTAGCAGTCTATTTTGTTAATTTTTTTTCTCTTTTTTCTTTTATTAATTATTACACTTTAAGTTCTGGGGTACATGGGCAGAAGGTGCAGGTTTGTTATATAGGTATACATGTGCCATGGTGGTTTGCTGCATCCATCAACCAGTCATCTCCATTAAGTATTTCTCCTAATGCTATCCCTCCCCTACCATCCCACCCCCCAGTAGGCTCCAGTGTGTGATGATGTTCCCCTCCCTGTATCCATGTATTCTCATTGCTCAACACCCACTTATGAGTGAGAACATGTGGTATCTGGTTTTCTGTTCTTGTGTCAGTTTCCTGAGAATGAAGGTTTCCAGCTTTATTGATGTCCCTACAAAGGATAGGAACTCATTCTTTTTTATGGCTGCATTGTATTCCATGCTGTATAGGTGCCACATTTTCTTTATCCAGTCTATCACTGATGGGCATTTGGGTTGGTTCCAAGGTCTTGCTGTTGTCAACAGTGTCACAATGAACATACATGTGCATGTGTCTTTATAATAGAGCGATTTATAATTCTTTGCGTATATACCCAGTAATGGGATTCCTGGGTCAAATGGTATTTATATTTCTTGACCCTTGAGGAATTGCCACACTGTCTTCCACAATGGTTGAACTAATTTACACTCCCACCAACAGTATAAAAGCATTCCTATGTCTCCACATCCTCTCCAGTATCTGCTGTCTCCTGATTTTTTAATGATTACCATACTAATTGGTGTAAAATGGTATCTCAATGTGGTTTTGATTTGCATTTCTCTAATGACCAGTGATGATGAGCTTTTTTTCATGTTTGCAGGCTGCATAAATGTCTTCTTTTGAGAAGTATCTGTTCATATCCTTCACTCACTTTTTGATGGGTTTGTTTGTTTCTTTCTTGTAAATTTGTTTAAGTTCTTTGTAGATTCTGGATATTAGCCATTTGTCAAATGGGTAGATTGCAGTAATTTTTTCCCATTCTGTCAGTTACCAGTTCACTCTAATAACAGTTTCTTTTGCTGTGCAGAAGCTCTTAAGTTTAATTAGATCCCATTTGTCTATTTTGGCTTTTGTTGCCATTGCTTTTAGTGTTTTAGTCATGAAGTCCTTGCCCATGCCTATGTCCTTAATGGCAATGCCTAGGTTCAGAACAGAGTGGAGGCCAATATTCAACATCCTTAAAGAAAGAATTTTCAACCCAGAATTTCATATCTAGCCAAACTAAACTTCATAAGCAAAGGAGAAATAAAATCCTTTACAGACAAGCAACTGCTGAGAGATCTCATCACTGTCATGCCTGCCTTACAAGATCTCCTGAAAGAAGCACTAAACGTGGAAAGGAACAACCAGTACCAGCCACTGCAAAAACATAACCATAATTTTATAATGCAAATCTTTTATTTGCAAATTTCCTAAAGAGGAAATTAATATTTTCTCACAAGTACTAAATAAATCAGAATAAACATTTAAATAATATTTATTTGTAGACATGACAAAGGTTAGTTTAATCCATATGTTTCCCTTTGGCCCTTTTCATAACAAGTTTATTTTATATATAAAAAGTTACAATATCTTTTCTCTGCATTCTCAATGTGCATCAAAAGGATAGTACACTGGATGAAATCAAGTTATTAGGAAATGAGAAGGAACAATGTAAGGTGAAATACATATATATTTACATGGCTTTTAAATGAAAGAGATGATCATAAAATGAGTAATACCAATATCTTCAATGTATGTGTAGTGAATGGAGCATTGGATACGTAGTAAAGTGTAATAAATAAAGTAAAAAACAAACTAAAGAAATTTTTAAGAAATAGGAGAAAAAGGATAAGTAGAAATATATTGAACAATTAGAAGATGAATGACAAGATCAAGTGATTCCATAAACTTACAATTGTAGAAGCAGTAAACAGAGAAAATGGAGATGAGGCAATAATGAAAGAAATAAAGGGATATTTAGGAACCTCATAGATGTGCAGACTGACATAAGCAAAACATTAAATTAGAATAACATTAAGACAGCCTAGTGTCTAAATCTGATATTTTCTCAACATTAAAAATAAAACAGAACTTAAAAAGATATCTGAGATCAATATTTGTCTGCAAAGTAATTAAACTAAGGCTAATCTAGGATGTTTTTTAGGATATATTCCAGAAGACAATGATCAATCTACAGTTTCTTGAAAAGTGATTTAGGTCAGCCTGAATATCACTGCTTTGCCAAATGGAAAGAAATATAATGTTAGCTACATAAAAGCTTAGAAATGAATAGTAAATATATAGTAGTAAAAATATATAAAACTTGAAAGATACAGGTGAAAAGAGAGACATATAATACATATACTTTAAAACATAATTAATATAAATGAAAATTTTAACCACTTAATGAATGTAGAATAGAAAGATAATAAACCCCAGAAAGCAGACCCTCTCCCAGCAAAAATATAAAGTAGAAATTAATAAAAGAGGCCAAGCACCACAGCTCACACCTGTAAACCCAGAACTTTGGGAGGCTGAGGTGGGTGGCTCAATCGCTTGAGCCCTGGAGTTTGAGGTCAGCCTAGGCAATATGGGGAAACGTCACCCAAACAGCAAAAAAATTTAAAAATTACATTGGCATGGTGGCGTGTGCCTGCAGGCCCTGTGACTTGTGAGGCTGACGCAGGAGGACTGCTGGAGCCCATGAGGTCAAGCCGGCAGTGAGCAATGATCTTGTCACCATAGAACAACTCTGTCTTAAAGAAAAATAGTAATAATAAATAATAAAAGAGATAGTAATACAAAATTAAAAACAAATGATATTATCAATAAACATTCAGCTAAAATACAGACAGAATCTTTAGACAGGAAAAAAGTTCCACAGAAAAAAAAAGAACAGCAATAATTTACTTAGCATCTAGTGCAAGGAAATACAAAACAAACAATCAAATAACCATAGAGAAAGAACAAATGTAGTAACAATATGGGTAAATGAATTACAAATGTTAACCTACAAAAATAATTTAAAAAGTGAAAAACTATTCAATTTCCTTAGAGAAATTTGAGACACACTGCTACGTTGTGTCAATCAAATTAAAAAAATAAGAAAATGCCAATATACAAAAGTAGAAATAGTATATACTAAATGGCAGAGAAACAATTTTAACAAAAGCCAAAATTATACAAATTTGAATAAAACATCAAACATATGAAATAATTTCTTTAAAAATGAAATAACTGAAAGTGACTCAAGGTAAAATAATTTTTAAAAGTAATTAAAAAATAAAATGCTTTAAAAGTAATGCCATTTTATAGAATTTTAAAGATACCATGGGAACAATTACATCTCAAAAAAAATTTTTGCTATTAAGAAAAAGAGGAAAACTGTGCTAATTTGTTCCACAAAACATTGAGATCTCTAATGCCATTTTGATTATGATGGATTTACTAGTATCAAATGTACCAACTGACATACAACAAATAAAAATGGCAAAACATATTAAACCACACTTTAGACATTGGGAGACGGTTATCCAAGACTCTAGTCCTTAAAAGAAAAAAAACTAATAAAATTATTCTTCCTTTTGCCTTAGTTTTCTGAGAAACTTTCTAGACAGTAGAATGGCCTGGGGATTGGGAGAAAATCAAATAGAGCATACATCTCTTGCTGGGTTGAGGCATCAAAGATTAGAGTGCAGGAAGACTGCAGCAGATGAAATTTTTGGTGCATAGTATCAGCAAAGAAAGAGGCAAATGAAAAAAGAGCTCCAGAAACCTGCATGGGATTCCCCTTGATGAACAACAAAGGGCACATGCATAATGACTCTCTACTCTGCTGAGTAAAGAACTACCAGGCGGCTCTACACTGAACAAGTTCCTGATCATGCACAGCGCTAAGAGACCTTGAGATTCTCAACAGCCAGAATGAAGAGACCACATTAGACATCATGGAAATTCAGTACAGATCTGTCTTTCTAGTCAGGCTAAACTAGTTCCAAATTAAAAGCAACTCTAAGCTCACCCTAAAATTGTGGCGAAATAAGGCTCCTGCCAACAGTTATGTGAGTGAGCCACTTTGGGACTGGATTCCCTATCTCCAGACAAACACCTAGGTGACTGTAGTGATGGCCAACATTTGATGGCAACTCCATTAGAGATCCCGAGCCAGAATTTCTGAACCACAAAAATGGAAAGAGATAAGAAATATTTGTTGTTGCCGTAGCCACTAAACTTTGGGGTACATAGCAGTTAATAATTAAAACAATTATGTATTTCAGCTACCTTTACTGCTGTGTCCAGTCTGTAACACCAGAAGCCAGTGGGCATCTCCCAACCTGTATCATCTCCTAGGTGAACCAACCTGGGAGTCCACTGATTTCACTGTACCTCTTCCATAGATTGAATAATTTTTTTGTCCTATCAAGAAAATACAGGAGCATAGGTATAGATTTGCCTTTCCTGCACAAATGACTCTTGAAAGAACCACCATTAATTAGTCACTTGACAAAATACCTTGGATATTTTACATAATATTGTATTTTACCTGCAGATACAGTACTTGGCAAAGAAAGTGTGGTAGTACTCTCATCTCTAAAGAAACCTGCCTTTCGTGATTACTTATCATGTAGAAACAGCCATCTTGATGAAGCAGTAAAACAGTCTACTCATTTATGATCTCAGCTGGAAGACAATACACCATGAGGTTGGGCATAAATTTGCCAGATCTGCTACATCTTTGAAGCTGCAACCAATATATATTGCCACTCCCTCCATGAGTAAGGTATAGAGGTCAAGATGGTGATGTGAGTGCTCTTCTTATGAAACTTAGTATGTAGTGGGAAAAAAAATTTGCCTCATCTTCCCACAATTGGTGGACTTGGACCAGTCCTCATGGAAGAGTAATATTCCAAATAAACAAAATCAGGTTTCTAATGGATAAGGAGATGAGTCTGCCCCATCAGTTTGCTCTCAGCATGTCCACGAAATAACAGTTTGAGGAGAGTTCTTGAAGTAGGAGGGTGTGTTACATCATGGTTACCAGGGGCATCTCTCAGTACTCACTTTTACAAAAGTCCTTATCAGTGGAAAACTGACACAGACTGGCTTCCAAGACTTGGATTACGCAGGAATGAAGAAGGTTTAGGTTACCCCATGAGGAAAGAAAAATTGTGTCCACCTCACTAGAGAAAAATCCCTCTGACAGAAAAGGTAACATGGAAGAAACAGTGTTAACTTAAAATATAAAACTTTTTCAATTTCAACCTTATTTTATGAATATTTTATTGGACCTCCTGAACAGAAAAGCATGTGGAGACTGTAGCAGCTATGTTTAATATTTTCAAAGCACTTCTTTCCCTTCGCACCTTACAAAAAATACCAATTAAACTTAAAGTTTCAGGTGAGAATATGACCAGAGTTATTCCAAGACTCCACAATTACAGGGAGACTGATGAGTCAATGATATTTTATGCATTTTCTATGATAGGAAAGTACTCTCAAGAAGATAAAGGACATGAGAAGACGGAAACGGGTAAAATGTGTGAGCTGTACTATCTCTTCTCCACCCTTCTCCATTCTGCTTTCTACACCAAGAGGCTGAAAAATAAGGAATCTGCTTTCCATTGGTTTCAGCCAATCCACACAGAAGATCCAAGGGAGAGAGGAGAAAAGAGATGACAACATGTATTTCCCTGATTTCTGCTGCTCGAGGTCACATTGATCTGGCCAAATCCCTTAGTCAAATGTCACTACCTCTTTCAAAATGGCCAGCCTTATACAACTCTTTCTCTGTAAGTTCTTCAGACACCTTCCTTCCTTATTCTTTCTGGCCTGGGAAACAGTTCTAAGAACTATTATGCTGCAGGTGCTGATTCCCTTACCTGTTTACTGATGTAATTAGTTATTTTAAATAAGCCTTCTGTGAGTTCTGTTTGAATGTACCATCTTACTGGGATCCAGACTGATATACTAGGTTAACTGTAAATAGCCAGAAATATTTAAGTTAAAGATAACTCTACCAAGAGTCATAAAAAAAATAAGTTGATCAAAGTCAGGTACCATCTCTTAGAAATCTTGATTACACAGAATTAAGTATCTAGCAGACATTCAGATGGTATTGCTGATTAATTAAATAATATTTTTAAAAAATAAGATTACTCCTAAGTCTGAGATGTGATTATTAATCATATAAATAACACCTCCAAGAAACATTAAAATATTCTTTGCATAGAAACAGAAAAAATGCCAGGTGAGAGGTGAAGAATCAGTACAATTTATCCCTGAAATTGACATCAAAGACTTTTACAATTATATCATTCTGTTTTTGTATAATACATGTTAGGAAGATTTTTCACCTGGGAATTTATATGATAATAAATGTGAATTCTTTTTAAATCTGTTTATATTATTAACTTATATAACCATTGTCAATAATATCACCATTTACCATTTGAAAGTTACATTCATGTTCTACATCACCTCTTCTGTGCTTTCAGGGATAGTCTCTAATTCTGCCCCTGGATCTCTTAAAATTGACATTTTCGCATTCATCAGGGCCATTTTCCTGTATGGTTTCAGTAAACCATTAAGCTTCAATCTTATTTCTCTAGATGAGCAATTTTATTTTTGTTATTTCTTCATTAAAATTTTGATTTGTTCATGGCAGACAATTATTCATGAGGAAATATCAACTTAGCTAGCATATTCAGGCATTGTTAATTTTAAGCTAAGGAATTATTCTGGATAATAAATTACATCTTTTAAATTGAGAGAGTTGACCACAGTGATATATCTAGGTATATTAATTCAACATGAATAAAGCACCTACAGTAATTAATAATGTTTTTCTAATTGGTTATTATTAATATAAAAATTATGCTAAGAATAAGCTTATGAATAAAACATAGCTTCTGTCTTGAAGGTGCTCACAGGCAAGTGGAGTTATGATGAGAAGTAAAAAATCCCTGGGGTGTCTGACACAGAATTCATTACATTTAGAAACCTGCCTAGTAAGTCCTCTGTATTTTGTTATATGGTTTTCTTCTCAATTCAAAATAATTTCACACTGTACAACATAAATTAAAGTTTGTATTTTATTGAAAATGGTTTAGATCATATTTTATTATGTTTTTTACTTTTGGATATTTGTGGTATGAGTTTGTTCATCTCTTATTATATTGAAACAAATAGGTCAACACCAAACAAACATAAATGGCTAATACATCAATTATTTGTTTCTTACTAACATTAATATTACAGCTGCAAAGTGTTTTGAGTTCCTTGGAGTTTGGATGAATTATTTATTATAATTCAGTAAAGGTCTATATTAATTCATGATAACAACTGCCTAAAAACCAAGAACTGAATCATGCATTCAGATCCTATGTAAAAATAGGGAAAAAAATGTAACAAGACAAAGAAGGGAGAGAAAATTAAAAGAAGGAAAAAAAAAATAAAGTAATTGAGCTGAACTATGTTCTGTCTTAAATTCTTAACCTTATTTTTTGTTTTTAAACATAGGGTAGAATTTATTAGAATTAGTTTTGGTGGGTGATGCTGAGGCATATTTATTGTGGTTCAATATTGGATTTCTTAATTTAATAATCTGAGTAGTGTAGGTAAGGATAAGATATATCAAAATAATATGTTTGAGGGTAAGATAAATCTATCAGGTCAAATAGGCTGTCTATAAGATAGATGATTTTTGATAATTCAAACTTTAGCAAAATCTCACTTACTTGAAGTTATTATCTGGAAACTTCAAATATCCATAATCCTTTCAAGAAGTTTGAAGAAAACACCTCATTCCACCAAAAAAAAAAAAAAAAGGATCTTCTAAGCAGCCAAGACTTGTAATGATACGAAGTACTGAAAGTCTATGATTAACAGAGGGTAAGATTCAGCTGTTTGAAAATTTACTTATAGGATTTCTCTATGCCTAACAGTGCTGAATGAATAAAATATCACCATATTTATACAGCAAATAAATTGGAGATTCTTTAGGTTGCATGTAAGATAAATGTCTATGTTAAAATAAACTTGATATGCAAAATATGCTATTTTAATTAAATAATACATAAATGGTAGGAGAATTAAATATGCACTTCAGATCATTTCAGATGCTTTCATTGTATTACTATTCTTGACTCTACGTAGGAATTATAATATAGAGGCAACATAGTCATAAATTATATCAAAAGTGAGTAAAGCAATTCAAGAAGTAATTGGCCTCACTAGTGTATCCACAGGGACACATTCCTCTAGAATATGTAGACATAGTGGGAGAGATGAGCAAGGATAATTCAATCATGGCGGTTGTTCAATATGTGGAAATGCACATTCAGCAAAGTTGTGGAAGAATGAAAGAGTAAGTCATAAGAGAAAAATAGAGATTCTACAGTTTTATCTTATAACATACACGGAATATAAAAATGAGTTTGAATCACACTCTTGAAATCTTTCTAGGCACCAGTGCCCTTGTGCCTACAGTTCTACAAAATGCTCCTCAAAGACTTGCAGTTAATTCTTTATGTATTTTTGAACTGTAGGAGAGAAAACACCTTTTACCCATCACAAATTCATGTGCAAGGTCCCTGTATCAAAAAAAAAAGATTAGCAACTGAAAGGAATACAGATTTATTTAGAACAAGTTTTGGGCGACATGGGAGCCTTCACAAATCAAGATGGTAAGAAAGAGGGAAACCTGTATATTTTCATAGACTGTAATGAAGAAGTGTGATTGGAAAACAAAGGGTGTGACAATAAACTGGGGGGAATTTGTCTAGCCCTGTTTCTTCATACTTTCCTTATGTGTGGGTAGAGGGAGGGTGGACACCTCTGGAATAAAGCTTCTATGATCTACTTTAGATTCAGATGATTTTTTATAGCCTGCTTTATGGGAGAGCAGCAAGAAGAAAGTGAGAAGGAACTTTTGCTGCTGCTGCCTCCTCGAATGCCAAAATGTCATATTTTAGAGCAGTATGTCCTGAATTACATCAGAGAACTGAAAGAAATATACAAACTAAAATATCTGTTCAGGTCAAACAGAGATGATAAATTTTTTTAGTGTTAAACTGAAATGTAAATTATTTCTTAATTCATCTTAATGAGGGTTTTTAAAATCCTATAAACATATCTCATTGGTATTTTTCTGTCTTCCTTTTTAGTTAGGTATGAAATTGATAAATCTATTTCTGCATATGTAAATCTTATAATTTTCTTCACATGGTTCAAAAGTACTTCAGAAAAAAGCTGTGAATAATTTAATCTATGGAACATATTAAGAGTAATTAAAGACAGGATTTTGCAAACCTATACTTTTAAGATAAATTTTACCAAAATACTTCTTTTTCCTTCAAATTTCTTTTGTTTTAACTTTTATTTTAGGTTCAGGGGTACATGAGCAGGTTTTTTGTGTAGGTAAATTGTACATCTTTAAGGGTTAGTGTACAGATTATTTCATCACTCAGGTAATAAGCATAATACCTGCTTGGTAGCTTTTTTATCCTTTCCCCTCTGCCACTCTTCTCCTTCAAGTAGGCCTGGTATCTGTTGTTCCCTTCTTTGTATTCATTTGCACTCAATGTTTTGCTCCCACTTTTAAGTATTTGGTTTTCTGTTCTTGTGATAATTTGCTTAGAATAATGGCCTCTGGCTCCATTCATCTTGCTGTGAAGATATGATCTCATTCTTTTTATAGCTGCATAATATTCTATGATGTATATGTACCACAGTTCTTTAACCAGTCTACTGTTGATGAGTATTTAGATTGATTCCATATCTTTACTACAGTGAATAGTGATTAACATATATATGCATGTGTCTTTATGGTAGAATGATTTATATTCCTTTGGGTATACCTAATAATGGGATTGCTGGGTTGAATGGTAATTCTGTTTTGAGTTCTTTGACAAATCACCACACTGCTTTCACAATAGCTGAACTAATTTACATTCCCACCAGCAGTGTCTAAGTGTTTCCTTTTCTCAGCAGCCTCACCAACATCTTTTTTTTATTTTACTTTTTAATAATAGCCATTCGGACTGGTGGTATAGTATGTGCAGGTAGAGGGTGTATACCTCTGGAATAAAGGTTCTCACTGGTATCTCATATTTTCTGGAATTTCTTTGATGGCTTCTCATTATGGTTTTGATTTGCATATCTCTAATGATTAGTAATATAGAGCATTTTGTAATATTTTTGTTGGCTGCATGTATGTCTTCTTTTGAGAAAACAGTGCTTGCTGCATATGGCTAGTCAGTTTTCCCAACACCACTTATTAAACAGGGAATCCTTTCCCCATTGCTTGTTTTTGTCAGGTTTGTCAAAGATCAGATGGTTGTAGATGTGTGGTGTTGCCTCTGAGGCCTCTGTTCTGTTCCATTGGTCTATATCTCTGTTTTGGTACTAGTACCTTGCTGTTTTGATTACTGTAGTCTTGTAGTATAGTTTGAAGTCAGGTAGCGTGATGCCTTCAGCTTTGTTCTTTTTGCTTAGGATTGTCTTGGCTATGGGGGCTCTCTTTTGGTTCCATGTGAAGTTTAAGGTGGTTTTTTTCAGTTCTGTGAAGAAGGTCAATCATAGCTTGATGGGGATAGCATAGAATCTATAAAGTTTTGGGCAGTATGGCCATTTTCATGATATTGATTCCTCCTAACTATGAGCACGGAATGTTTCTCCATCTGTTTGCATCCTCTTTTATTTCCTTGAGCAGTGGTTTGTAGCTCTCCTTGAAGAGGTCCTTCACGTCCTTTGTTAGTTGTATTCCTAGGTATTTTATTCTCTTTCTAGCAGTTGCAAATGGGAGTTAACTCATGTTATGGCTCTCTGTTTGTCTGTTATGGTGTATAGGAATGCCTGTGATTTTTGCACATCGATTTTGTATTTTGAGACTTTGCTGAAGTTGCTTATCAGTTTAAGGAGATTTTGGGCTGAGACAATGTGGTCTTCCTAATATACGATCATGTTGTCTGCAAATAGAGACAATTTGACTTCCTCTTTTCCTAAGTGAATATCCTTTATTTCTTTTTCTTGCCTGATTGCTCTGGCTAGAACTTCCAATACTATGTTGAATAGGAGTGACGAGAGAGGGAACACTTGTCTAGTGCCAGTTTTCAAAGGGAATGCTTCCAGTTTTTGCCCATTCAGTATGATATTGGCTGTGTGTTTGTCATAAATAGCTTTTATTATTTTGAGATACATTCCATCGATATCTAATTTATTGAGAGCTGTAGCTTAAAGGGCTGTTGAATTTTGTCAAAGGCATTGTCTGCATTTATTGAATAACCATGCGGTTTTTATCTTTGGTTCTGTTTATGTGATGGATTACGTTTATAGATTTGCATATGTTGAATCAGCCTTGCATCCTCGGGATGAAGCCTACTTGATCATGATGGATAAGCTTTTTGATGTGCTGCTGCTATTGGTTTGCCAGTATTTTATTGAAGAGTTTTGCATAGATGTTCATCATGGATACTGGCCTGAAATTCTGTTTTTATTTGGGTCTCTGCCAGGTTTTGGCATCAGTATGATGTTAGTCTCATAAAATAAGTTAGGGAGAATTCTCTCTTTTTGTATTGTTTGGAATATTTTCGGAAGGAATGGTACCAGCTCCGAGATCATTTAAGTGAATCTTGTTGACATTTGATTTTTAGAATTTTGTTTTTCAAGGTAGTTGTATTTAGACACTAAGTAGGACAGTAATAATCTTAGAGGCTTATCTGAGTATTAAAGACTATCTAGCCTATTCCAGATTACTTATCATACTTCATCCTTCTCATTTTGACAATGTCAATAAATACATATATTCTTCCATTACTCTCAAAGTTTCTTTGTGAGTTTGTATACATATATAACACATATTTGTGCTATTATAAAACAAGGATGAATAAAAGAAAATTTAGGTATTTTTCTTTCGAAAAGGTCATGCTCCATTGCCCAGGCTGAAGTGCAGTAACATGACCATAGCTCACTGAAACCTCAAACTGCTAGGCTCAACTGATCCTTCCATCTCAGCCTCTCAAGTAGCTAGGCTTCAAAAAAAATTGTAGAGATGCAGTCTCACTCTGTTGCTCAGGCTGATCTCGAACTCCTGGCCTCAAGTAATCCTCCTGCTTTGGCCTCCCGAAAGGCTGGGATTACAGACATGAGTCACCATGCCCAGCCTGGATTAAAATTTTTACTGAATACCTTTTCCATGAATCTACCTGATAAAGTGGTTACACATCAAAATGAGACTTATTCATGCATTATTCATTCCAGTTTTCCTAGTGTGTATGAAAATGACTTTTTTGTCTAAACTAATTTGAATTTTTATGAATATATTTTTGCAATATATTCCCTACAAACAGCTAATATATGATATATACATGTTTCTTTATTGAGAACATAAGAATCACAAGTACATAATTTTTACCACTGGTATCATTGCTTATATGAAAACACACACACACGAGAAATGAAAACCCAGAAGGCAAGCATCAAGATGAAGAAAAGAAACTAATATTTTCTAAGCACCAAGCACTGTACCTGATTACTATTATCTCACTGAAATACAATACGATATTATGAAATGAATTCTTATTCTCTTTCACAGATTCAGAAATTTAGGCTTACAGGAAATATTCAATATTCTTAAATGTTAAACT
>PVKP010006967.1:15616-79917 GCA_004027715.1 Plecturocebus donacophilus | reverse complement strand
ATCTTTTATAGTTAAGCTAGAAGTGAAATGAAACTATCCAAAAATTTCTGTGAAAATTAGAAAATTACCCTTTGTCGGTCAGGCACAGTGGCTCACACCTGTAACCCAAACACTTTGGGAGGCCAAGGCGGGTGGATCATGAGGTCAGGAGATCAAGACCATCCTGACTAAAATGATGAAACCCCATCTCTACTAAAAATACAAAAAATTAGCCGAGTGTGGTGGCACGCACCTGTAGTCCCAGCTACTCGGGAGGCTGAGGCAGGAGAGTCTCTTGAACCCAGGAGGCAGAGGTTGCAGGGAGCTGAGATCATGCCACTGTACTCCAGCCTGGGCGACAGAGTAAGACTCCATCTCAAAAAATAAATAAATAAAAATTGTCCTTTGTCCAGATTGACTACCCTCTGAGAATCCCACTTGATTCTCCATATCAACCTTTTGCTTTTCCTGTACTCCTTAACTCTGGAGGTTTAGTCTTTAAATGAGTTTAAACAAGTATCATCATGGTAGTGTTATGTTATGTTATGTTATGTTATGTTATGTTATGTTATGTTATGTTATGTTATATTCCTTCCAGCCTGCCCTTATTACCAATCTGTGACTCATGTGACCTATTGAAACTGAAAAATGTCCACTACAGCATGCTAGCTTTTGAAAGACAGTCTTGGGTTCTTCCCCAATACTTACTTCGCTTTAAGGCAACCTACCTGAGTACTGTAGCTTGACAGGTTTCCCACCAGCCTGCTGTCCCAAAGAAACATGTATGAACTATGTGTATGCTCAAGTGTCAAGTCATTTCTTGGTGTGGTTCATAGTAGTCCACATGACTCTTGTAGACAAAGAGATGAATTACTGATGGCAGAATTTCTGTTCTGGCAGCAGGGATATTTGTAGAAAGGAGATCTTTTCAGTGTGAACAGTTTTTGCTCACAAGTGGTCCAGGATGCCCAGTGCTAAATTAGAAGTGAAAAGAACAGTCAGAATTCAATTTTTCATTCAGAACAAATCAATCTACGTGGGTGTAAACATTTTATCAAACTCAAGAATGCTGTCTTTCAGTGTGCTTGTTTCTCAACAGTCACTTATTTCCTCTTGCAAGTAGTATCTTTGTTCAGCTTCAACGACTCCTCTATGGTATGTCCAGTGCTTCTGGCAAATGGGTTGGTGGAGACAGCCCAAGATCTTCTGGAATAAAGAGGTTTGGATCCATTTCCCAGTTCTTACACTTATCAGATATGTGACTTTTAGGCGAGTCAGTTAAACATCCCTGAGTCTCAGTGCTGTCATCTGCAAAACAGAAAATCTGATGTACTTCACAGAGCTAGAGGGAGGAATAACTAAGGTGGTACATTTGTAAGTACTTTGTAACCTGTAAAGCCCTTTACTGTCCATGTGTCATTTGTAGCTCTATATCAGCATCATGACCTAGAAAAGTAGTACTGACATCAGACTTACCTTCCTGCCAATGCTGAGACAACTTTAGCCATCTCTGTATTTCTAAAGGGAAGAGTGTTTATGAAGACTTGGCAGGAACTCCCATCAATATTTAGCTGGTAATATAAACAAATTAAACAAATGTACACACTGGGATTTAGGAAATTTAAAGACAGAACCATCATTTGCACTCCTCTTACATTTCCCAAAGTGCTAAAACTAGACAATAAATCAGTCCCCAATAAATAATTATCAATTTTATATTTGTTTCTTTGTTGATAATACAACAAAGATGTTTATATGCAGTATAATATACATGGCAAAGATGAAAATCATCAAATTCATGAATTGACATTCTATTTATGCTTGAGAAGACAAAGTGTTGGTGGCTTCATGGTCTACGTAACCTTAAGGAGCTCGTGACTGAGCCTGGGTCTCTGCTATCAATGTAGATATAAAAATTCATATGTACTATCCTTTACATGTATGTTAATGTAGTAAACATAGGAAGCCGATGCTATTAGTGAAAATACTTTATTTTCTTGAACATCTAAAAGTTTTTCTTTAATCCCCTAAGTGCATACACAAAAGTAAAGTTTTCGATATTGTACAAATCAAATACAACACAAGTAAAGTAAAAGAGACAAGTAAAGGAATTATCTGGAACTTAGATCTGGTTGGTTTTTTTCTCCTGAAGTACTTAGATAAATTAATTCAGTTTTCTCTTTTGTTGAAGAAGTGTAAATTAGGCAGGCATATTATTCCATGTAGGGAAAAGGAAAAAAGAAAGAAAAACTTAAAGTGGGTATATATTTGACCAAACTTCATTCTGCAAGCATCCCAATACTAACCTTCTACCACATAAGCTAGTTTCAAAATCAGGCTATATCATTCCAGTACAAACCTGGTTTTGATGGGACAGAGATACTACTCAGTAGGTTTCAGTATTTCCCTTCTATCAACTTCTGATGTGGTTCTATCCATATTCCTTCCCCTTCCTGTCTCCATGTCAAAGAGAATGGGACACAATTCTCTTTAGAGTCCATCATATTTTAGCTGCCAAAAATAGTGACAATAGACATTCATTGTCTGTCTACCTTACTTGTGCAACATTTAAAATACTGTATCTGAAGAGGCTATGGGTGAAAACATGAGCCAGTTCTTCAGAATTTCTAACATGTTATTTCTGCCACTTGCTCCCTTACTTTAGCAGAGTAATTTAATTCAATTTGAGAGAAAGAAAAAAAATTTTTTTTCTGGTTACACAGATCAATCCAATTGTTTGGAGCTTCAGAATGAATTTTTAAACTTGTTGAACAGAAGCATACAAATCTCTAAGAGCAAGTCAGATAATGTACAAAGCTTCCATTCATTGTGTAGGCAGAAAGGAATGCTGGTACCCAGCAGCTCTGTAAGGAATGTTCCCTTGGCTTTGACAGTTCTGCTGGGAACAAGGAGGGAAACACATATATAAAATGAATTTATAATGTCTCTGGCTTGTAATGGCAAAATGATAAGAAAAGTTGGCTGTTTAATATAAACTGTCAGTTGCATATTCCAGGCCTCCTCTCTTTGAGGTTCCTCCCACAACCACATGCAGGGCTACTGTTTAGTGCAGAGTACAAAGTGGCTGTTTATTATTATTGACTGGTGAGGCCTGTGCTCCAAAATTCATTCTGTCAACAGAATGTAAGCAAAGTTGGCATTTTAAAGCAGGGCTCTTTCAGTTTCTGGGTTTTCTCAGGATTGCTATGCAACAGGATCAGTGCTGTAGTCCCCGGTTCAAGCTGAAAATGTTACACAGGAAGACATACCATGTAAAGGTCAGATTCTTCTACTATAATAATTTTCTTGATCTGTGTATATACAAATGAGGTTGAATGTATAACCTCTTATCATAACTCTTACCAAGGTCCTATGTACTTTCCATCTGTCAAACTTAAAATATGATATATTAAATGGGAAATCATAACTAATAAATGTATGATGCTGTAATATGTGTATGATGCTATAATACCAAGGTAAACTTAATGTGTGTTGTCAAGAAGATTCTCTCTCCCATGATAGACTCCCAGCTATGTGCTGGTGCTGTGGACCAAGTGCAATCTTGTTTATTAGTCTCTCTACGCTTTATGGTCAGAGTTAACTCTACAGATTACTACGTAAATAGAAAATATGACTTGACCCATATAGTAATAAAATTATTGGCACTGGGGTGTACTTTATCATAGAATTTTATTTCTTGTCACCTTCATGAAGTAATACATTTTGTTCATAGACTAGAAGATATATTTTGTGAACTTTATAAAGTTATGAATACATTACTTTCTAACTCATAATGACAAGGAATAAACTTATTACACCTAGTAAGATGCCCATTTTGAATCTACATAATAACAAGAGAAGGCAGCAAACGAGAAAAGGGATTTGAGGTGTATCTTCTTGTTAGCCTGATTGAAACATCTTTGAACTAATAATTATTTATTTTTTGCAATTCTCCAAATTCACATTCATCACTTTTTTCCTTTGTTTGGTAATTCTGCACATATTCTTCTTTCTGCTGCCCTGTAGGACCTCCAAGGTGAAATTGAAGCTCACACGGATATTTATCACAACCTGGATGAAAACAGCCAAAGAATCCTGAGATCTCTGGAAGGTTCCGATGATGCAGTCCTGTTACAAAGACGTTTGGATAACATGAACTTCAAGTGGAGCGAACTTCGGAAAAAGTCTCTCAACATTAGGTAGGAAAAGATCTGGAGCAGAAAGGCCACAAATGAATTAAAATGGCAAAATTGTCCTCATTGTCTTAGCACAAGTAACTAGTATCTCACATGTCTATGTAAATCACCCAATTTCAGAATGATTTTATTTTGAATAAATGAATCATTTATTTGTTTGATGCGGAGGTGATACTTGAGGATTCAGATTAGATTAAAATGGTGATGTTTTATAACCATAGGAGACATGCATATTAAGACATTAGAGTGAATTTAAATGAGGAGTGCAGCTATTCTAATTTCGTAAATTTCTCTCTTGTCATATCACAGGGTTATACAAAAAGTGATAAAAAAAAATAAGGGATATGTGTTACAGAATTATTTTTGGCATTAGTCTAAATGCATACCAAAGGACATTCTTTAAAAACCGTAACACATTATAATTAACGGTTTAGCAGAGACCTCTCCATAGCTCCTACAGCTAAAGAGAGACTATAGCAACTTGCTATCTGTTGCTTCCTCTCAGATTTTGTTAAAACACATCCTCTGTAAACTAAGCTTTCAGTTGTACTATACTCACATACTTTATATTTTGCCCCGTTCTGTGTACCAGCTTTCTTTTGAGAAGCTAATGGATGCATCTTAGCCCTTTGTAAAAAGGGCAGAGGGAAGTTCTTGTTATATCAGTTTTGCAGTAGTCCAATGGAGGAATGAAAGGACAGAGATAAGTAAAATCCCCATTGTTACTTAAATGATCTAGCAAGGGTGGGAAATGAAAGCTAGGCTTCCTGCTGTCTAATCAGTTGCCTTTCCTAATTCACTTCTCTTTATAAAAATATTTTGTGCTTTTTTTCTGTGTCTAGAGCAAAAGTAATAGTGAAGCGAGGTAGAAGATGACCAAATGGACTTAATAATAGTTATGGGAGTATGCACTAAATAGTGGGAGTAGCTACTATCTCTAGGTAGAAAGATTACAGAAGGGAGATTTTTTTGTTCTTCTTTATAGTTCTTCTAACTTGTCCAAAATTTTAACATATATACTTCTATAAGGAGGAAAAAACGGAATTTGTATTAATTCAAAAGCACCATTGTAAATGTCTGCATCAAGTATGAAATAATGATAGCAACTAACATTTACACGATGTACCTACATACCATGCAAGGCCATAGCACTTTAGATTTATTGATGGGTTTAATCCTCTCAGCAACCATAAGAGGTAGATTTCTGCACAAAAGAAAAAGAAATGTGCTATAATTGTTCCGAATATCACTTAGTGCCTTTTTTTCTCCTTCGTGTGAACTTGATAAAATAAAAGGAGAATTGAAAGTGGCAAACAGCATGTCAGCCAAAATATGGACTCTTCATTCTCAGCAGTTTCCCATATGTCAGCTACTGCAGTTTAATTCTTGCTGTCATTAATCAAGTAGAAAACAGTTACCTTAGCTTATCTAAAGTGTTGCCAATTCTAGAATTTAGATATTCAGATCAATGTTTTCGGCTTTTATATAGGCCTCTCTAATAATACAGGATATGTAACAAGCACTCATAAGAAGCAAAGAAGTAATTCTCCACATCAGAGTAATTTAGCTTATTTCCTGACACTTGATTGAAATTAGAGTATCGGTCAGTCTATAGCAAATGGTAGGGTTCAATTGATAGCAGTACAGCCTAGGGAGTAATTAGACATGGTTATGAGTAGATGAACAACCGGAACAGTCAGACACAGAACCATTGGTGGCACTGATACACCTGCATTATGAATCTTGTCACTTCTTCCATGGGGGTTATTTTAAAATGGAAAGTTGCCACAATTAAAAAATAGTTTCAGTGATATCCTGAAAAAATAATCTTGTGTTTGTCCAAGTTATAACATATTATGCTAAAAAGTTACAGTTGATTCACTGTTTCATCAGGGATTCTGAAAGTGCTTTTATATTTCAAAAAAATAAAACCATTAGTGCTTTATTTCCCGGGTGCCCATTTTTAAAGAAACAAAATTGAATTTGAATCCAAATGATTTTGAAGTTTCCCTTTGTATTCCTTTGGCTCGTAAGAGGTATCCTTGTGCTTCCAAATACAAGTCCATATTATATCCTTTTCTTTCCATTTGTTTTTCTTCTGCCATACATCTTTTCTCTTTCTGTGATTAAGATTCTAATTTAAGTCTTCATGATATGCCATATTGATACAAGAATACTCTACCTTGGGCACTGTTTAGATCATATTACTTTTTTGTTCAAAGCTTCAGTCTTTTTGGTCTCCATATCTCTCTCATTCATTTATTTATTTGTTCATTCAACAAATATTTAATGTTGACTGATGAGCCCTTGCTAACACCCTTCCCTTCTCTGTTCTTTTTCTGCCTTCAGTTCCTTTCTCACCAAGCATCATTCTACTTACTCCCCAACATAGATTCTCTGAGCCAACAGAATTAATAGATTCTATTTTCTAACCGCATTCCTATTCTCCAACAGTTTCCTAACTCTTCCATATAAGTATGTACACTTGCTGCTTCTCACATATGCAACATAAAGTGTGATTGCAGAATTAATTATCCAAATTTTGATTCATCTTCCATAATGAATCTTTTCTTTTCTGGCTTTTTCCTCACTAGGTCTTCCCGATACTATTCTAATTTACACTTGATAACGTGTTTCTTCAAGTGTTCAAGGGTTGCTTTATAGAGCTATGCTTACTGCCTCCAGCTAACTTATATGAATACAAAAATTCCAAACTCTAAATGTGTGGGTATGGTAGAGTAGAAAGACATGGGCCAGCAGTTGGGCAACCTAGTTTCCCTTCTGTTCTGTTCTATTACTATCTAGCATATAATCTTGATCAAACCACTTAACTGCTTCAGACTTCAATTTTCTCCCTCACTGAAATGAAGAGTTTGAGCAGAAACTTGGACAGTCTCTTCCAGTTCTCTTGTAGTTCTGCAATTCTATTCTTTTAACTCTGTAATCACACTTTATGAACCTGGGCAAATTGTTTAATTTTTCTACCTTGGTTTTCTAAATTAAAATCAAACTGATTAATTTAAAATGTGTTGTGTAAAGACAAGTAAATAAGATGTTTTTGAGAGAAAAGCAATTTAATTGAAATTGTATAATCCCATCTCATAATTTTTTTAATTGTACTTTAGGTTCTGGGGTACATATGTAGATCATGCAGGATTGTTGCATAGGTACATACATGGCAAGGTGGTTTTCTGCCTTCATCCCCCCATCACCTATATCTAGTATTTCTCCCCTCATTATCCCTCTCCACCCTCCCCACTGCCATTGTCCCTCCCTAACCCCCCCACAACGATTTAATTCAGGAAAAGTATATGCTCTCATTTCATTATCCCATCACATGTTGGCCAAGAGGTATAAGGAAGAAAAGTAAGTAGTTAGTGATAACTTAAGTTCCATCAAACAAAACAAAAACATTAACTGCTTTAAGTGGGAGAAAAAGGGAAAATTTTTTATTCAAATATACACACACATGCGTACACACAGTTACTAATGACATTATCCAATATTAGGATGGTAATTAGTCAAAGAAAGTGTTTTTCATTTTAAAATTCCATATCCACAATCCTTGCATTTTTCCATCTTAAAATATGAATGACTTGAGAAGTAGTCAATTTTTTACATAAGAAATATGTATGAGGATTTCAATTTAATCGACTACTAAATTATTTTTCCGGATCATTGTATATACTATTAACTATGAAAATCACATGATATGTTGTCAACATAATTTCAGCAACATTTTCATTCCGTGATATTTTTATATTTGGCAGAAAAATTTGTAAATGTTTTTTAAAATATTCACATTTATATAATTCTGAACCTTAAGAGGCAAGGACACTGACATTATATAGTCTGTAGAAGCAGTAAATCTCTTGGGTAGTACTTGCTATTAGAGGTTAGAATAGTTAGTGTCTTTGTATAATGGAGAACAAAAACAGGGCAAAAAGAGTCAGGGTCTATATTTGAGAGAAAAATGCAACTTGGATATTGACTATCTCTGACCTTCTTTCTCACACTTTTAGAATGTTAATTATATTTGGATGTTGGAGTTAGAGACCTGTCTAGAAAAAAATGTTGACTTCTCTTTGGGCTTAATTCTCTCTCTTTAAAGAGATAACTCCCATTTTAATTCTGTGGTTCTTCCATTTTTTTGTTTCTGAAGTACAAATTCAAATTATTCATCTGTTGTTGACACCCTGGAGATTTTTCTCAATGTTCTCTTGTAGTAGTTTCATGGTGTGTGGTCTTTCATTTAAGTCTTTAATCCACTTTGATTTGCTTTTTGTATATGGTGAGAGAGGGGTCTAGATTCATTCTTCTGCATATGGATATCAAGTTTTTCAGCACCATTTATTGAAGAGACTGTCTTTTTCCCACTATATGTTCTTGGCACATTTGTAAAAAATGAGTTAAATGTGGGTGTGCGGATTTGTTTCTGTGTTCTCTAGTCTTTTTCATGGGTCTTTTTGTCGGTTTTTATGCCAGTATTGTGGTTTTTTATTCTGCATTCCTACCTTTTCTTTCTGCATGCTTAAGTGCTATTTTATTACATGAGGGTACTAAAGATTTATAGGGATATATCATTAGTTTTATAAAGGAAGTCAAAATGAAAAATGAATTCAATATAACACATTTTACTTTAAGAATGCATGCCTTTCAGAGTAAAGTTTTATTAAGGATTTCAAACTAGGCATTAACCAAATCACACTTGAAATATCTGTGTCTAGAGAAATACGAATCACTTTATCAGCCCCTATAATTCTTAGAGTCCTGACACTGAGGACTTCCTTAAAGACCAAGCAATATACTCCAACACATCTAAAGGCTCTGCATTTTACCTAAACCTTACAAATTGTGGAGATTAGCACTTGCCTTGTTAAACAGTAGTAACCCCTAAGCTTTTGCCTTCACTAATAAAGATTAATAGAAATGGGTAGAAGCTAAGCATGCCCCTTTGAACCACCTCTTTTATTTTCTGTTAAGTGGGTAGGAGTAAACAGAATATATTTAACAATTAGCAATGTTAAAACACAAACTTTAGACAATTTCAATTTTGCAGAGTTTATTTGATCAAAAAACAATTCATGAATCAGACAGTACTCGGAATTAGAAGTTCAGAAAGCTTCACCCAGTAAGGTGGGCAGGCTGTATTTATAGATAGAAAAAGGAAGTGACATACAGAAACAGCTTGACTGGTTACAGCTTAGAATTTGCCTTACTTGGGCATAGTGTAAATAGGCATTTGCTTTATATGGATATGATCTGATCAGTTTACAGCCTGTGATTAGTTACAACTTGACTGCTGGGATTGATGGAGACTCAGCTATTTGTTACAAGAGTGTACTCTTAAGTTGCATATTGCTTACATGCCAAGCTGGGTTGCAGTTTGCTATGTACAGAAGCAGCTTTAGGCCAAATTTAATTTAATTTAACAGCAACAAGCCTTTTTGCTCAGAGATCCAAAACATTTGGTTAAAACCACTAAGGTTTAAGGATTTTCTCATCTAACAAAGGTTTGTAATTTCTGTTCCCCATATATAAATAGGACAGCCCAAGTTATGTTTTTCAGCAGCTGTTTTATACCTTTGCAATCTTGGTTTCCACATATCTAAAACAAGAAGGTTGAACTATAATCTCTCAGGTTCCTTCCAGCCCCAGCAGCCTATGTATAATATAACCAGAAAAAAAGAAGTCATTACAAAGACGAAGAAACATTTTAAGGAGGAGATATTCCACATGCAAATATAGGTTAATCATTTAGAAATATCTCATATACACTCAAGAAAATAAAAATAGGGCAACTGCTTCCAACAAATGTATTGGAAATGTGACTTGAAAACATTTCACAGGCTTAACATGGTCAAAGAAAATATGTTCTGAGCTCATAATGTTTCTTACATTTAGATCTTCAAAATCAAGTCACCGACAAATGCCACCTAGGCCCTGTGGAGCCCAAGAAGTAATGTTTGGGGCATATCAGAAATGCTTTAATAAATTCTATATCAAAAAATGGTTCTGGAGCTTACCTATGGAGTTGTGAAGGTTCTTGTTAAAAGCAGAGATTCTTGATAGAATTATAGAAAGTCTGGAAGTGGCACCTAGCAATCTCGATTTTAAACAAGCTACTCAAATGTTTCTTATGCACACTAGAGATTGAGACCCAGAGTTTTAGATTGAATGCATTTGTATGTGCTGTTTTAAATTACAAGCCATTCTCTGGCTGCCTTTCACCTCTTCAGTTCTTACCCAGTGTTCTCTGTCCTTCATAAGTTTTTTTGCTGCAGTTTTTGTCCTCCTATCACATCTTTCCTTTCACTCTTGAGCCTTAGGAGAGGACAAAGAATTGAAGCAATTTGATAGGTAGTTAAAATGATCGGTCAAACATTGTGAAATTTAACTAACGCCACACCTTAGAAAAAAATTACAGAAAGTCCCCTTACCCAGATATGTGAGAGCTTTTCATCTTTTGTGGTTCCAGGTCCGTCTTTGCTGCTGTGTGAGCTCCCTGGACTGTCCTCTGTCCCTGGCTTCTACCAGTGTCCCTATTTCATGCTATTCAGGTTTCTCTTAGATCCTTTAGAACTGAATTCCTGGCCGGACGTGGTGGCTCACGCCTGTAATTCCAGCACTTTGGGAGGCTGAGGCAGTTGGATCACCTGAGGTCAAGAGTCTGAGACCAGCCTGGCCAACATGGGGAAACCCTATCTCTACTAAAAATACCCAAAATTAGCTGGTCATGATGGTGGATGCCTGTAATCCCAGCCACTTGGGAGGCTGATGCAGGAGAATTGCCTGAACCTGGGAGGTGGAGGTTGCAGTCAGCCGAGATCACACCATTGCACTCCAGCCTGGGTGACAGAGTAAGACTCTGTCTCAAAAAACAAAACAAAACAAACAAACAAAAAAACTGAATTCCCTAGGTCTCAGACTCTCAGAGTTATTTTGCTCTCTCTTAGGGGACACAAAGGGGTTCACTGACCCACTAATAATTAGTCAGCACCATTTAACCCAGAACTGGAGTTGTAGCACTTCCTTACATAAACAAAGCCACAGCTTGAGGTCTCAACATAGGCAGCCTGCCCTTCACCATATCCTCCTCTAGACCTCTCTGCCATAAGGATATTTTGTTTCCTCTACCAGGCAGACAGAGGCCAAATATTAGGCATCTTTATACTCTCTCTTCCCTTCCTCTCTCCCTACTCCCCAGTGCATCCTAGAGACTTAGAGGCGGTCAACAAATATTTATTTAATCAGTGCCTTTTTTACCATTTGCTATTTTTCCATGTCTGAGCCCTACCTTTCTCCACCAACGTTTCAAAATGTCCTGCTTGACAGCCTCTTTCACTCTCAAAGGGACCAAGCTGTGAATTCCAGGTACCCCAGGGAATTCGTTTAACCATTACACGTTACATGCCATTAAACAGCTAAAATCTTGCATAGGGAATTGTCACTTAGGCTTATCATGGAAAAGTGATAACTGAAAGGATGGTGAAGAAACATTAAAGAACTGACCTCTAATTGTATGCAATCTGCATGTACTATTATATTCAATTTATGACATTTGTGGTATTTCATGATTCACTTCTTAGGAAATAATACCCTTAGAGTCTTGAACAATTTGATTTATCTTATTTGATGGAAATGCCTTCATTTTGTCAAAACATACTGTTTATTTTGCAATTATAGAAAGAAAATGTTGACAATTTGGAAAAGTATAAAGATTAAGAAATAAATCACTTGTAAATCTACCTCTGAGGCATAACCTGGTTGTCATTACAAAATTTTTTCATAGTCAAGCATGTACATGCAAATATATATACATACACAAATGTTTTAGAGAAATTAAAAAATAGATATTTGTTCTGTAACCTATTTTCTCACATAGTAACTGACATTATGACCTTTTCCATATCTATACATATTTGACTATGTCATCATATTAAATATTGCATAGGATTTTACTCTTTACTCTATGAATGCACCATTATATATGTCATCAATTCCCTAGTATTTTTTAAATTAAGATCTATTTAATTAAATTCATCTATAAATTTCATTAATTTCTAAATTTAAAACATAGACAAGTTTCATTGCATTTAAAAACAATCGGTAGGTTGGAGTTGGGCATTTCTCAAGCAATTCCCTCAAATTGAATATTTGAGTTCTTTCTATTTTGTTTTATCAATCATAGAGGATGCTATAAATAATGTTTTTCCACCTATATCTTTGTATCTTTTTCCAATTTCTTTGTTAGTATAAATTCCTTGAATTTAAGCCTGTGGGTCATTGTATTCACACATTTTTAAAGACTTTTATGTATTGTCAAATTATCCTTCAGAAAGTTTGGAACAATTTAATTTCAGGAGATAAGTATTCTTTGGTGATTCTGTTTGACTAAGTCCAAAAGAAGAATTGTATTTGAAATGTCAAGCTAAGTTACCAAATGGCTAAGAGAAATATTGCTCTACCTGATTGCTTTGCTTTATATTTCAATCTTAGCAGCATTAAAGACTTTATTATATTTACGTTATAGGTAGCATTATTAGGAATTAATTAGTAATTGCCGATAATAGCTGAGTGATTCAGCATAATTTCTAATTTACCTGAAGATAAAGCTTTGCTAATGCTCTGCTTTTCCTTTGTTTTCTGGTTGATGATTTGTTTTATTAATTTAGCTTCTCATCTTCAAGTGAAATGTGGATTTTATAGCATAGATCATTCATTTATGTATTCTTAAATGGCTTCTAAGGATTAACATGTTCTAAATACAGTTGACAGTAAAGTACTCAGTCTCCTGCCTAAATTTTTCACGTTCGGGGGAAGCTTTTGGATAAATGTCTGATTTTAGTCTTCCATGTGCCTTGTTGTCTTAGTACTTTTTACACAAAGGAAACAAAGCAGAAAATGTTGGAACTTGGTGAAGACTAATCCCAGGTGCACACAAATAAAGGAGGGTAGGGGAAAAGGAGAAGCATTTGGGAAGAGGAGCAGAAAGGAACAGACGCCAGATGGAAAAACTCAATGGAAAAGGCTGCCTAGGGTGTAGAAATGGAAAAGTCAAGATGTGGGGAGAGACCTTTCCATTTCTCAAGGCAGAAAGAATTCCAGTACTAGCATGAGTCACATGTAAATGAAGTGCTTTTTGTTAGTCACTACATCCAGTTTTTTCTCCCAGAAATATTAAGAATCATTGACTACAACAGTATGGAAAAGCAATAGATTCCAGTGTATATCTCATGCCAAAAGTATCAGCATTATGCATGTGGAAATAAACATATGGTTAAACACTACCTTTTCTCAAAATTGCCATCAAACTATCCCCCATTTTATGGCTCTCAAAAGTAAGTAGCCAGATTTTTATTGAAGGCTGCTTGGTAGTTCACAATAGGTTTATTGTAATTTTTTATTTTAAAAAGTACCAATGTACTTTTTTAACGGAGTTGTTAGAATAGTCAATTATACTTCTGGATATTCTGACATAGCATGCTGCTGTTATTTTTCAGGTCTCATTTGGAAGCCAGTTCTGACCAGTGGAAGCGTCTACACCTTTCTCTACAGGAGCTTCTGGTGTGGCTACAGCTGAAAGATGATGAATTAAGCCGGCAGGCACCTATTGGAGGCGACTTTCCAGCAGTTCAGAAGCAGAACGATGTACATAGGGTAGGAAATTTTTAAGCCTAGTGCCTTGCACATGTTAAACACATAGTAATCCAGTGGCTATTTTAAAATCAATTTTGGTTGGAATTAAGTTGAATAGAAATCTTTATTATTCCTCTCACCCAAGGGTCTATTATAAGTAATCCAAGCCATTATATTTTAAATGTCAACCACATCTGCATTAATAATACCCTTTTAAGAAATCGTTCATCTCTTTTGGCTATTTAAAACAAACTTTTCATTATGAAAAATATTGAACATATACAAAAGTAGACAGAATGCTATAATAAAACTCATGTACTCATCAAGACATCAACAATTATCAACTCATGTCAGATCTTATTCATTCTATAGCTCTTACCCCATTATTTTAAAGCAAATATCAAGTATGTGTTATTTTATTTGTTGATATTTCAAAAGGTTAAAAGATAGGATTCACTCTTTTAAGGTAATCACCTTGCTACTATAATACTTTTGAAATATCAATAATTGCATCATATCAAATACCCAGTCCATATTCAAATTTCTATTTTTCTCATACATCTTATGCAGTTTTTAAACATTTTCTGGTTTTGGTTTAAGTAAAAATTGAAATCAGACCCACACCTTTCTTTGGTTAATTGATCTTTTTATTGCTTTTTATTTGTAAGTAATTACAGATTCACAGTAAGTTTCTACGATAGTATAGTCTCCCTGTACCTTTCAGTCTGTTTCCTCTCTTCATTCTTATGGAACTCTAGTACAATTCTTGTTGTCATTTCAATATGCAATCAATGTAACAATGTACATTTACAGCACATCTCAATTCAGGCTCATTGCATTCCAAGAACTCAGTAGCCAGGCATTGCCAGTGGCTACTGATTGAATAGTGCGGTTCTATAGTTTGATCATATTTGGGTTTGGCTTTTTTTGGCAAGACTGCTTCACAGGTGTTTGTGCATCTTTCCATCATCAGGAGATGGTATATAGTGTCTTGTTTTCTCTTTTTGTGTGATGTTCAATAGCTGTTAATGATCAGTGGCTAGGGGTTGCAGTGTGATAATTACCTATCCCTATCATTCCTTCTTCATTCATTCACTGGGGTAGGTCTATGAAAAAAATGTTCTGCACTTGTCTCCTATTTTGGTACTCAATATTCATTTCATATTGGACAAGCAAAATACATGTTTCAATTTTCTCAATTTTCAGAATAACAAGTTATTCACTAGCATCCTCCTATGATAACCAATTGTTTCTTTTTTTGGCTTTATTTTTACTTACATTTCTATCTCCTCTACTAAGCTCTGAATGAAAAAGGCAGAGATTTTGTCTTGTTCACCTCCGAGACCCTAGAGCCTAGCGAAGTGTCTGGTGTAGAATGGATACTGTTAAGTGTTTTTGAGATGAGAATAAAAGGTACAAGAACAGAAATGAATAGCAAAGCAAACAAATTACTACCAAATAATAAAAACTTGATAAAATGGTGCTACTTTTTAATGTTCAGCATGTAAAGGAAAGATTTCTGTGGATATACCACCAAAGGTGGCATCTTGAGGAAAGGTCAAGGGTTTATATTATTCTGGAAAAGAGGATATAGGAAATTAAAAAAAGGAAGAGAACATGAAAGAAGACCCAGGGGTCTTCGCAAAAAAATGCCAGGGAAACTGCCAATTTCTCCTTTAGCCATCTGCCTTCATATATTTCTGAATATTAAATTAGCTTTTGAAGTAGGGTGAAATTTAATGGTGCTATATGTTTTAAATGTTCTGACTTTGAATAAACAGCCAAAACACTCTGGTATACATATAGAAAAGCATTCATTGAGAAGAATGGGCCTTTTTTAAAAAGTGCATTATGCGATACAGTGAAATGAGACAGAATTTCTACAAAAGATGAATTTTATGCTAGTTCCAGAAACCAAAGAAAATGAATCATTGGGCATGTGCACTAGGAGTCAGGAGACTGAGATTCTAGTCATATTCCTTCATAACATGGATTCTGATTGCTATTTTGTTCTTCAACTGTAAAATGAGGAAATTGGTCCAAATAATTGCTGTGGTTCCTTCCAGCCGGTATTTTGTTATAAATACTGCTTCACTATTCCTGGTTATTAGTTTTGGTTGCTTGTTAAGAGTGGTAAATTGTTTGTGCTTACTCAGTCCTTACTAAGGCATCTCATGACAAATTACATGACTTGGGGAGATGCTGATGCTAGAGTTGTGAGTGATACTCACCAGATAAAGTTAATTAATCCCCATTTGGTTAGTGTTCTTGCTCAGATAGCTACTGTTACCTTTTGGAATTTCACAAGATTTCCAGCCCATTGATCACTCTGTGTTTTATACTTTAGTTCCTCTGCCCTTCCATATTTACCTCCTTCCTAATACAACTTAGATTCAGTTATCTAAATTTTAATAACTTGTTTTCAAAACTCTAAATTTGCTTCTTTATCTTTATGTTGCTGCAATCCACAAAACTCCAAAACTTGGAGATTTTAACTAAGTGTTTTCTCGTACCAGACAACAACAAAGTGGACTGGTACAGTACCTTTCCTGGATGACCAGCATTCAGCCTTCTACTACCAAGACATCACTGGGTCAATTCACCTTTAAAATAGTTTTTGACTGTCTACCGTTGTAATCGTCATAATTATAAGAGACCATTTCTCCTAACCTTGCTACATCTACTCTTGCCACCCTACAATGCAATCTCTACATTTCAGTCAGAATAACCTGTGTAAAAAACATAAATCCAATTATATCAGTCCTTGTCTTAACCATATGGTAGTTTTTACAGTGCTCTTGGAAAAAGACCAAAATCCTCAACCAGGGTGACAAGGCACTATCTGGCTTGGCTGGCCTCAACCTTCTCTTTTCCTGAGGCTCTTCCCTGGCTGTTTGAGCACCGGTCATACTGCCTCTCTTTCCTTTTTCCAATTCTGCATATCCCTCTTAGGTGGGGCTTTAAACATGCTGGTCCTCTGTCTCAAACCCTTTTACCCATACCCACCCACTCATAATATTGTGATTATCATCTAATAATCCTTTCCATATTGGCTCAGACATTCTGCAAGCTTTTCCCTGCTGCCTCCATTTGACCAAATCTCCCTTTACACACTCTCCTAACACTGTCTACTTTTCTATAACATACCGTTCTTGTCATCATGTACATGTGTGACTATTTGATTAATGTCAACCACTCTTGCTAAACCATGTCCTTCAAAAAGATTTTGGGGAGGAGGAAAGCTGTCATTTTTCTATCCAGCACATTCCAAAGTGCCTAGTACATGGTAGACACTGAATAGGTAAAGGATATTGAGACCAAGGGCAGGGAAAGAAAGAATAAACTGATATTCCTTCCTTATTATGTACAGGATTTGTCTGTTTATTCCTAACTAAGCATCTTTTTGTGAAGTGTGTAGAGCTACTTTGATGCACACTGTTTGTTTGTTTTATACTTTAAGTTCTGGGATACATGTACAGAACATGCAGGTTTGTTACATAGGTATACTCGTGCCATGGTGGTTTGCTGCACTCATCAACCCATCATCTACATTCGGTATTTCTCCTAATGCTATCCCTCCCCTATCCCGCCCCATTCCCCAGCAGGCCCCAGTGTGTGATGTTCCCCTTCCTGTGTCCATGTGTTCTCATTGTTCAAGTCCCACTTATTAGTGAGAACATGCAGTGTTTGGTTTTCTGTTCCTGTGTTAATTTGCTGAGAATGATGGCTTCCAGCTTCATCTATGTCCCTGCAAAGGACATGAACTCATCCATTTTTATGGCTGCATAGTATTCCATGGTGTATATGTGCCACATTTTCTTATTCAGTCTATCATTGATGGATATTTGGGTTGGTTCCAAGTCTTTGCTATTGTGAATAGTGCTGCAATAAACATACGATGGATACTGTTTTTACTTGTAGTTTGGCCCAATGCTATTTCAAGCTTCTCTTGGTATTTTCAAGAAAAATTCTTGACACGAAACACTCTCCTTCCTCAAACATCATCACTCCTAAGTGCTGATGAGAGAACAATTTAGTACTCTGTTTGACTCAAAGTTTTGTCAGCTTTGTGGTATATGCTATCCCTTTCATATATGGGATATCTAGTTAGTGATGCTCCTGATGTGGACAAAACAACAATGGAAAATCCTTCAAATTGGGTCCCTCTATCAGATCTCCTGAACTCAGTTAGGAAAAGAGAAAGAAAAAACAGTCAGTACAAAACTCCATCAAGATCTAATAGTTGACAGATCTTATATTTGTGGACTTTTGTTTACTTTTCCATGTTTCCAGGATTGTAAATTGTATTGCTCTTTATGGGTTTCTTGATTTAATTGTTGTTATATAGATTGCTTGATATCAAGATGGGTCACTGTAATTGTAAACGTATTCCCCATGTATTTGGAGTGCCACTTTAAAAAGAAATCATCTGCTTACTGTCTGTTGTAAATTATTAATGCCCTTTGCTGTTGCTTTTTATGGGGATACAAATTCCCTTAAAATGTCAACAGCCGAAACTACAATCAAATATTTTTCATTTTCACTTTCATATTCTATAAATCAGGATGATTATAAAATAGCTAATTTGTATTTTTTTTGTATCACTTCAGAGTAGTGATAACATTTTGTAGCAAAATATTCCATGTCTTATACTCTTCTTATAGGGAAAATATGAAGTCAAAGTCAATTGCTGTGGTCGAGGGAGATATGGTTCTTCTGTAGGTAAATTCCAAGATACTCCACAGAGGTGTTTGGGGACTATGGTCTCACTCCTCAAAGCAATTTTCACACACATGGGAGGAGATCTGTGTTCCCCAAACCAGCTGGGCAGCGTAACACCTGCAACTGAATGGCTCTCAAGACTAATTAATAAAATAATGCTCCAGATGCAGTGAAGTGTTATAAATAATTAAAGCTCAAATGTGCCTTAGCAAATATAAACTGACCAATTTTTATATCTTTTGAATACATTATCCTGGCTTTTACAGTTCCTCATTACTTGCCTCACTAGACTGACTCGTTTTCAATTAGTGTGTATTATTCTGGTCCAGATATATTTTAAAAACTGACTTCCTTTGTTTTACTTGAGCAGTCACTAAAGTGATATTTATTACTTGTCTAATCCTGTGATTAACCTAGAGAGAGTTTTAAAGGAGCAAATCATAGTGGGGAATTTCTAAGGAGAACTGCAGTAAAACATCAGCTTATTCAATTCCCATCCTCCTACTCCAAACCCAAATGGAGATGAGATGTTGATTATAAGAACAGTGTAGGTAATGACTTTTTGTTTGCATTTTTACTAATGAAATTATTTGTCAGTAGATTTTCATCTTTCAATTAAAGAATCCCTATAATCCCTTCCCTAGAGAACATTAAAGACACCTTCAAAGCTTCCTGAGATTTTCTGGTTAAGATTTAGATGGAAGTAATCAATACATACATTATTAAAAGAGTGGACAGAAAGCCATTATTGCTTGGATGCTGTTGACAAATGAAAAGACTTGAATAAAGTAGTTTACTTGTTCATTTGTCAGGTCATATATTATGCATGTTCGATTTCCTCAGAAGTCACCACAAAGTGAGAGAGAGGCTTAGAAATTCAATAAAATTATCCTGAAATCATGTTGTAGATTATACATTTATTTAGGCTAATTCTGTTATCAATGCTGGCCTGCTTACATGGGATACATTTTAGTATGTATGTTAGCTTGATGAGTTTTCTTTGTTTTCTTGTTACAGAAATAGAAAATATCTTTGGGTGCCATTTGTGAATGCTAAGATTTAAGTCAGCTCTGTGTTAAGAAAAATGCGTTGTTCCCTATCACCTCTGAAAAACAACAAAAAGTTGGGGTAGAGTGATTCATTCTAGCATTCGATGACCTGGCCTCTTGAAGTTTCTAAATAACTTGACTGTTAGTTATATCTACTCTAAGATGTCTTTTTAGCCATGTTGGAGGAAATAGACATGTTTTTGATCTATTCTTCATCGTTTTTGTATAAGGTTGATATCCTATGCAGTCATATTTAGGGATGCTGAATAGAAATGACTTAAAACTTATTTTTAGAACTGCATTTCTAGGCATTTGAGTCTTCTGAAAACTAAGTCTAAGTCTTCTGAAAACTAGCTTTATCATCAAAACTGAACAACTGAGTCATCTAGGAATTGCTGCTTTTCTTTAATGACTGTAACAAGATGAGATGTGAATAATTCACAAACTGACTTCTCTACCAAAGTCTTCTCTCTAATATTTTGATATCTTGACACATACTCTTTAAAATAGTATCTGTATAGTGTTTTGCCCTTTACAAAGCACTTTTATACACATTATACATTTAATTACAAATGATCCCTTGATCTTTTTCTGTGGTCTTCCTTTTTCCCCCCAAAAATAAATTATTTTAGGTAAAATTATACCATAACACAGATTCCTAGAATATATTGATTCTTTGAAGAAATTTATTTATGAAGAGGCCACTCTGTGTTAAGGATATGTTAGTGAACAAAATGAGTTTCTGCCCCTATGGATGTTTAGATTTTAGTGACAGAAATACATAGTAAACCAATAAGTTAATACATGAAGTTATGTCCGGTAGGTAGTAAGTGCTATGAAGAGAAAATAAACAAAGCATAAATAGAGAAAGACTGAGGAGTACTGGCCTATATGAGGAGGTTATTTTTGGGTAAAGATTTGTGTGAGGCTGGGCACGGTGGCTCATGCCTGTGATCCCAGCCCTTTGGGAGGCTGAAGCAGGCAGATCCCTGGACGTCAAGAGTTTGAGACCAGCCTAAGCAACATAGTGAAATCTCATGTCTACCAAAAATTGGCCAGGCGTGGTGGTGTGCGCCCATAGTCCCAGCTACTCAGGAAGCTGAGGTATGAGAATCGCTTGAACCCAAGAGACGGAGGTTGTAGTGAACTGAGATTGTGCCACTGCACTCCAGCCTGGGTGACAGAGTGAGACCCTATCTCAAACAAACAAACAAACAAACCCTGTGTGAGTGAGTGAGTGAGCCAAGGTACCACAAAACCTTGAGTGAAGAGGATTCTAGACAGAAGAAGCACCAAATTCAAAAGCCTAATGGTAAGAACAGGTTTAGAGTGTTGCAGAAATAGCAAGATGGGCTATGTATCTCAGGGGTAGTAAGATCAGTAGACAGTGATAGGTTCTAGAAAGACAGAAAGGCCAGATAATAAATGGTCTTGCAGGCCATAGTTTGGAGGTGGATTTTATTCTGTGTGTAATGAGACATCACTGGAAGGCTCTCAGCAGGGATGATGTGATCTGATTTATGTGGTTAGAAGTTGACTCTTGCTGCTATGGAGAATTGACTATAAAAAAGAGTGAATCTGAAGACACAGAAAAAGTTAGGAGAGTGGCGAAGTCATCTCGGAAGGAAATGATTACTTGGACTAGAGTGGAAATGATAGATATGGTGAATAACTACTTGATACAAGATATATTTTGAAGGTAGAATTGATAGCACTTAAGATAATAGAATGTGGCGCGTGAGAGGAAGCAAAAAGTCAAGGATAATTCTGAGGTCTATGGCTTGAACAAATAAAATAATGATGTTGCCATCTGAGAAAGACTTGAGAATTATCATGTTTGAGGAGATGTGCTTAAAACAAATCAGGGTTCCATTTCTGGATTATGTTGATAGACACAAATGGTATGATTCAGAAATTATTTACCACTTATACTTGACAATCTCAAATTTTGGCTCAGTCTCTTGAGAATGTATACAAATTAATTTGTCACAGAGTTTCTTAATAATCCATTCATTTTTTGCTATCATTTCAAAAGTAATTTCCAAAGCTTAAAGTTTAGGATCAATGACCTAAGACCTAATTCCCTAAATGGCCATGGGAACAGATTGAGTTTTCACCAGTGATCCCTCAAGGTCAGCTCAGAACTTAGCAACATTATTGTCAGTAGGAAGTAACTTCCCCAGTGATTGTTGGAAGCAGCCCAGACTTAGAATTGAGAGTGAAACAGCTGTTGAAGATGCTGTGTGTGCACTAAACTACTCCTCCATAGTATCACAGACCTGTAAGCAGGCTGGACTGTTCTAGCCCATGCCCTTGATCTCAGAGAATACAATTTTTATTTTCAAAGACTTCTAGAAAAATAAATCTCAACACAGAGTTTGTTAAACACATTTTCCCTTTAAATACTCAAAATGTTTTTTCACTGAATACAGTTAGATTTAAAAAAAATAATTTCAGGCCTGAAATATGTTCATTTACTTTTCCATTTTATGTAAAATTTATTCAATTTCATTTATAAATTAATATTGTTCATGTTATTGACTGTCTGAAACAATGGCTGGATTTATCTGATACTTCAATTCCTTACCTTCACTTTTATTCAGAAGTGGAGTGAAAATAAGATGGAACTTTTTTTAATCTTATTTAGATGATTATGTAGTCGAACTGATAGAAGCAGAGAGTAGAAAAATGGTTGTCAAACGTTGTGGGGGGGAGTTGTTGCTCAATGGATATAAAGTTTCAGTTATGCAAGATGAAAAAGCTCTAGAGATCTGCTCTATAATATTGTGCCTGTTGTTAACAATACTGATTTCTGTGCTTAAAAATGTGTTAACAGGGTAAAGTTCATATTAAGTGTTCTTATCTCAATAAGAAAAGATGATTATGGCCTTTTCTTTATAGCCCAGATACCCATGTTCATAACTTCTGTAATACTAGCTCTCTCAAATGAATATTAGGGGAAATCTCTCTTTTTGTTGTTTGCTCCATTGCCTCTTTCTTCAGATGTTTTTCTTCCGTGAACTCCTATGAATTTGCTTTAGATTCTTGGGGGCAATATTCTTGCAACCCTGCCATGTAGATTTCTGGATTCCTTGCCCTTTACCAATACCTCACTTTTAAGTTAATTGAGCATTGATTGTCCCTAAGTGAGCATTTAGTAAAATATTTTTATGTGTTTGAGACTCAATAAATATGGTGACTCTTTAAAGGAAGAAAGTCCTTTTGGTGTCAGAATATATTCAGCAACTTTCTTTACATAGAATCAATATAGGAGACATAAAAATAAGGTAGAAATAATACAGGAACAAGAATGATGATACAGAATGACAAAACTAGTAAATACAGATCAAGTTACAGATATGACTATGTTAATGTCTTGTTCTATGCCTGCTCAGTAACCATTTGTTGAATGAGCAAAACTGTTGGATCATCCTGCACTTCAGAGTCTGTCTAGTGTCCTCTCATCTCCTACCTAATCCTGCAGACTACAGGAAAAGCCCCAAGCAGCAGTTCAAACCATGGAACTTAGTAGTGTTTGGACATGAAAATCTCCTTTAAGAAATCACTAGGTTGAAGAAGGCAATGCTAACAGGACCACCTCTTGAGGAAATTCCACCCAGTAACTCAGCAGTGACACTCAGCTTTGGATCTGGAACATGAGTAGACCTAGAATAAAATCTGTCCATTTTTCCCAGTTTACACCATTACTTTTTTTCTCTTATGATTCATGAGTCCAGGCTTTCACCTGCAAGCCTGTTTTGCATCTAAATCAACTTGGCCTACATATAACACACTCTGGTTTTTTAGCTGGATGTTCTGTATTATTTTTTTGAGACAGAGTCTTGCTCTGTCACCAGGCTGGAGTGCAGTGGCATGATTTTGGCTCACTGCAACCTCCATCTCCTGGGTTCAAGCGATTCTCCTGCCCCAGCCTTCTGAGTAGCTGGGACTACAGGTGCGTGCCACCACGCCCAGCTAATTTTTTGTATTTTAGTAGGGTGTTCTGTATTTTAGTTAGCAATGTTTATTGAGTATTTACCACATGCCAAGCTATGGCTATGGTTTTTAAGCATCAATAATAATACTTAGCAGAGACTCCCAAACTGCCACCATAGAACAGGCCTGTGGCCCATTAATGATCTTAACAAATCAGTTATAGTTTATGAGAACTGGATGTTAGAACTTACATAAGGTTTTAGCAAATCTCCACATTTTGCAAATGAGAACACAAAGGATCAGGAAGAGTTTATCACCTTCTCTGGATCACTGCAGCCAGGTCCTGGCCCAGCCCAGGCTTGAAGCCGAAGGCTCCTGCCACTTAGAACAGTGCTCTTTTCACCACTTCAGTCTGCCTCCTAGGATGATTCTGGGAAGTTCTGTTTACAAATATTGGTAGTATTTGTAGTATTCCATCAGGTTTTATTCTGAAAAACACAAATTTACCATTTCAATATGAATACAGGTAAAATTCAGCTCCAGGCAAACTCTATACAATTGAAAGACATCTGTGTTTTGAAAAGTATGGGCTTTTACTCACATCCATAGTAATATGATCATAAATCCACTGTCTCCAGGAGAAAGCAAGATAGATTTTCTCCCTGTAATGTCATTACCTGTGCCCAGAGTTCTCATCTTGTCCCTCTCATGAAGCAAATCAGTATCTCACCTTTCATCCCCTCCACTCATGGTTCTGAGCTACTTCTATTTATGGCACTATTAGCTATTATTGTAATATAAGCGAGAAGCAAGAGAGGTAGAAAAAATAATCAATGACTGCGTGTGGTGGCTCATGCTTGTAATCCCAGCACTTTGGGAGGCCAAGGCAAGCAGATCACCTGAGGTCAGGAGTTCGAGACCAGCTTGCCCAACATGCTAAAACTCCATCTCTACTAAAACTACAAAAATTAGCAGGGTGTGGTGGCACGTGCCTGTAGCACCAGCTTCTCAGAAGGCTGAGGCAGGAGAATCGCTTGAACCCAGGAGGTGGAGGTTACAGTGAGCCAAAATCACACCATCACACTCCAGACTGGACGACAGAGTGAGACTCCGTCTCAAAAAAAAAATTAAAAAATATAATCAATAACCTGTTTCTTCTCTGTTACTTTCGGGTGTTTTTTAGGTTTCCAATTTCTTCCATGGCTATTACGATTTTCCACTTATGTGGCTTCCAAATTATTACAAAAGTCAGGGAGCTTTTATTTTTTGTTAATCACTCACTTTCAGCTTCATTTTAGAATGGCAAGATTTAGATTCTAAGTGTATAATTAACTGATGGCCTTAGGTAAACACTAACTTACCTGTATTTCAATTTGCATGGGTGAAACATTCTTTAAAAAAGTATACACCACAAATATACCTTCTCAACCAAACTATTGATTCCTTAATGACAAAGATTAAGTCTCTACATCTTCCCTAACTTTATATATAATAGATTCAAAATAAATAGTTTTTGAATGAACAAATTAGTGAGTCAACAGTCATCCAGTTGCCCAGTATAATCTACCAGTCATCCAGTTGCCCAGTACAATCCAGTACAATCTACCAGATTGTACTTAATAATAAGTAGATTTACCTTGAGATTTATCATTGCTATAATAGTGTAGTAGCATATTTCATATAAATCTGTTTTGTGAACCTTAAGAAGCTAAAGAAAAATTATCCATGTAGTAGTTCTAACACTTCCTAATTTGCATGACATAATATTATTTTATTTTCATAGAGGTGCTCTAAGTCTTCAGTATTGCTTCGAATTCTCCCATATCACTATTTTGGACCCTTGTGTCTGGCTGTCTTGGAAAGGGGAAAAGAAAGGTATGAGGAAGAGGATGTGTTTTAACTAAGATTATTTTATCTGTTCAAGGGATTCAGGAAGTAATTAACATTTGAATGCTGATATCTGAATATTGTAAAAACATATTCTGTATGCACGTGGGAGAAGATCTGTATGTCTGATACCTTTTCTCATCATCACATAAATCAACTGACTTCTCTGATTTAAAATATTAACCAAAATTTATATGACAAAATCAGTATATATGAATATATATTTTCTCAAACCTCATTAAAACAGGCCTTTTTGGGAGACAGGACATCTAACAAAATCAAAGCTCTTGACATTAAATATTCTTGTTTGTCTTTTTTTTTTTTTTTTGAAAAAAGGCTTCATTTTTCTATTTTTTTAAATTGTACTTTAGGTTTTCGGGTACATGTGCAGCTCATGCAGGATTGTTGCATAGGTACATACGTGGCAATGTGGTTTGCTGCCTCCATCCCCCCATCACCTATATCTGGCATTTCTCCCCATGTTATCCCTCCCCAACGTCCCCACCCTCTGCTGTCCCTCCTCTAGCCCCCTCAACAGACCCCAGTGTATGATGCTCCCCTCCCTGTATCCATGTATTCTCATTGTTCAACACCCACCTATGAGTGAGAACGCGCAGTGTTTGATTTTCTGTTCTGGTGTCAGTTTGCTGAGAATGATGGTTTCCAGATTCATCCATGTCCCTACGAAGGACATGAACTCATCGTTTTTTATGGCTGCATAGTATTTCATAGTGTATATGTGCCACATTTTCCTTGTTCAGTCTATCATCGATGGGCATTTGGGTTGGTTCCCGGTCTTTGCTATTGTAAACAGTACCACAATGAACATACATGTGCATATGTCTTTATAATAGAATGATTTATAATCCTTTGGGTATATACCCAATAATGGGATTGCTGGGTCAAATTGTATTTCAATTTTAGGTCTTTGAGGAATCACCACACTGTCTTCATTTTTTCATTTTTTTTTTACATGCAATAAACTATACTACAACATGCAGTTTATGACAAGCTATTAGATACTAAAAGATTGATTTTCCATTATTTTAATGTAGATTCTACATTGCTTTTTTACTATCTAAAGCCATTTGTTTTAAGCTCCATGCTACAAAGACCACTGATGTTCATTGCCTAGAGCAATATCTGATACATAGTAGTTGCTTGAAGTTTGTTAAGTGACTAAATGAAGGAGGATCTTACATATAACCATGTTTAAAATTACATATTATTATTTATAGTTTTTCCCTCTGATCTCCTTGAACCGACTATTTCTGTCTTTTTGTGGGAGTTTTATCCTTTTGTATTTAATCTGAATCTTTTTTTTCATCTTTTAAATTTATATTTATTATCCTGAATGCTAAAACAAACACAGATAGGCATGGTTATTTAACAGGTGGTGTTTGGGTAGGTAGATCACCATTATCAATAGCTAAAAATGTATTGTACAAAATCACATTATCTTTATGAGAGATGCAGAAAGAATTGTGTAATGAAATTTAACATTTATTGAATGATTTTAATATTTCAACAAAATTCTGGACACCACTGCTATTTTAACAGCTCTAATTTTTATATCTGACCAGGCCTCAGCCTGGGCAAAAGCTCAATACACATTCTAGCAATATTCTTCCTATTAATATTGTAGAAATTTTTTTTCCATTAAAGTCTTAACAACTACCGAAGCATACCTTTTAAGTCCTAAGATGTAAGTCTATCTCAAAACATTGCTTTAAATCTTTAATACCTAGGGCCTAACTATGGTTTTCAAATTTTCCTCTAAAGTATTGACTTATTTTTTTTAATTGCATTTTAGGTTTTGGGGTACATGTGAAGAACATGCAAGATTGTTGCATAGGTACACACATGGCAGTGTGATTTGCTGCCTTCCTCCCCATCACCTATATCTGGCATTTCTCCCCAACTCCCCAATCCCCACTGTCCCTCCCCATTTCCCCCCTAACAGACCCCAGTGTGTGATGCTCCCCTCCCTGTGTCCATGTGTTCTCATTGTTCAACACCCACCTATGAGTGAGAACATGCGGTGTTTGATTTTCTGTTCTTGCATCAGTTTGCTGAGAATGGTGGTTTCCAGGTTGATCCATGTCCCTACAAAGGACACGAACTCATCGTTTCTTATGGCTGCATAGTATTCCATGGTGTATATGTGCCACATTTTCCCTGACCAGACTATCATAGATGGGCATTTGGGTTGGTTCCAGGTCTTTGCTATTGTAAACAGTGCTGCAATGAACATTCGTGTGCATGTGTCCTTATAGTAGAACAATTTATAATCCTTTGGATATGTACCCAGTAATGGGATTGCTGGGTCAAATGGAATTTCTATTTCTAGGTCCTTGAGGAATATCCACATTGCTTTCCACAATGGTTGAACTAGTTTACACTCCCACCAACAGTGTAAAAGTGTTCCTATTTCTCCACATCCTCTCCAGCATCTGTTGTCTCCAGATTTTTTAATGATCGCCATTCTAACCGATGTGAGATGGATCTCAATGTAGTTTTGATTTGCATTTCTCTAATGACCAGTGATGATGAGCATTTTTTTATGTTTGTTGGCCTCATGTATGTCTTCTTTTGTAAAGTATCTGTTCATATCCTTTGCCCACTTTTGAATGGGCTTATTTGTTTTTTTCTTGTAAATCTGTTTTAGTTCTTTGTAGATTCTGAATATTAGCCCTTTGTCAGATGGGTAGACTGCAAAAAATTTTCCCATTCTATTGGTTGCCGATTCACTCTATTGACTGTTTCTTTTGCTGTGCAGAAGCTGTGGAGTTTGATTAGGTCCCATTTGTCTATTTTGGCTTTTGTTGCCAATGCTTTTGGTGTTTTGGTCATGAAGTCCTGGCCTACACCTATGTCCAGAATGATTTTGCCTAGGTTTCCTTCTAGGGTTTTTATGGTGTTAGGTCTTATGTTTAAGTCTTTAAGCCATCTGGAGTTAATTTTAGTGTAAGGACCCCTTCCTGACACCTTACACTAAAATCTGAATCTTTTGACATTTTAAAGATACAATCACTTAACCCTCTCTTCCATCCACTTTCTTTCCTTAATTTCAGGCAACAATATGAAAATAATAGTGCTTGTGTCTTTGTAATAACAGAACTTTCTTTGTCTTTTCTTCAGCCTCATTTTAATCCTCAGTGATTCATGTTTAAGAAATGAACTGTGCAGCTGTGGTGAATCTAAGTCCTTGGCAACAACTCGGCGGGCAAACAAGTGGTCTCTCATAATGATGGTCCTTAGCTTTGAATTATTCACTGTACAGTTTTAACAATGGAATTGTATCATCAAATAGTGCCTTGGACTTTCTAAGTTTGATGAGATCTTTAAGATCCATTTCCTTATTTTACAGACCTTGTTCCAACAATTATCTCCACCTTCTTCTGTCAAGGTTATAACATGTATCTTTCTCTGTTAGGGTGACCAACTTCCCTGGTTTTCCTGGGACTGTCCAATTTTCCTGAGACTATCCTGTTTTTAACATCAAAAGTCTATCATCCTAAAAACTCGTTGCTGGGCAAACCAAGCTGGCTGGTTACCCTACTGCTAGCTTCCATCTTTCACTCTCGGTTCAAATCATTCCTGTGCTAAAAGGAACTTCTTATCCCTTTATCTTGTTATCTTCTCTGTCCCCCTGTCCTGTCTTCCTCTTTTCCTTCTCAGAAAAAAAAATGAATATGTAATTTTCACTTGAAATATCTACTCTTCTACTCCTTCTTCCACTCGCTCCTCAGCTACACCAATTTTGGGACTCCTGCCCTCCACTGAAATTGCTCTAACCACATCTAGTGAACACTCTGCAATGCTGATCTTGCTTTACTTCTATGTTTCATTGGATATGATTGGTCACTCTCTTCCTCTCAAAACTCTCACTTTCTCCTTGAAATTTCTACACTCCTCATTTCCCCCAATATCTCCACCTATTTGTTCCTTTTTAGTCTCTCAAAACATCTTTTTCCTCTGTTTTCCCATTAAATTTTGATATGTAGGCATTCAGTGTATATTAGCTGAATGAGAAAATGACTCCTAAATCTTTTTTTTTTCTCCTCAAGCCTCAGACTGTATGATTTCCTTTTGGAAGGAATGTTGGCTTTCCTAGCTGAGCATATCACACTCCCTTACTCTGTTCCCGATGCACGGAACACCCCCACACACATACTATCATGTTGCATTTTTATTATTAGTCTTTAATAATTTTATCCTGAATGAGCATAAGGTATCCTGGATCATAGGCATATTTCATTTAAATTACCTTACAGTAAACATTGTTGCTGCACCTTTCCTTTGCCCGTTGACTTCCCTCCAGGGCGACATGATGAATGCTGATGAAACATTTTCCTGCTTGAGTGGCTAGATACTCCATAGGTGACAGACTAAGAAAAATCATTTCCCTCTGCTTATAAAGAAGGAGGCCGCTATCCCTTTCTCCTTCTGAAAGCTTCTCTGTGGAAACATAATGGGCCTGAGTAATAACTTCAGCTTCGCCAGAAACCAACTAGCCCTATGAGTCTCACGTTTTACAATCTAGAAATGTTTCCAAGGTCTAGGCTTTATATTTTTTCTAATGTAAATACCTAGAGAGATACCTACTCCAGTCTCTCCAATGACGTGTGTTTAGCTTAGGAACCTACCCTGAGCTGTAGCCATTTGACCCTCTTGGATCAGAGAAATCAACTAGACAAATGGCTATAGACCTAATCCCCATGTTGTGGGAAGTTCCTCAGGAGGCTAGAACTTTCTGTAGGTGAACTGAGACATCAGGAAAGTTTATTTCCTCAAACTTAGTTGAATTGCATCTGGCATTTGCTTATCTATTTAACCTAGAAATAAGAGATATGCTTGTTCCTTTTTCTCTCTTCTCTCCAGCATCTATTCAGTCACCAGATCTTCACACTTCAGATTTCTAAACATTTTCCTATTCTATCCCTGTCATTTTTCCTGGTACCATTGCCCTGAGTCAGATCCTCATAATCTTGCACTGAATCCTTACAATTGCCTCATTATCTCCCTTATTCCATTTCTCCTCTTCTCAAATACATACTCTATATTTATGTCAGGAAGAGCTATTTTGAACATACATATTCCTGTGCCATTCCCTTGGTTAACACCATTCAAAGGTTCCTGATGACTTTCAAGGCAACACCTAAGCCTCTTAGCAGACCATATATGATCATAGAGAGGCAGAGCTTCCAATTCTGGTTTAAAAATCTAATATATTTCCAGATAATGAGACTGTCTTCATCTTTGGACATCCTTGTTCTTTATGCTTTAGAAACACTGGCCTGCCTGAGATATGGATACATACCATACTGTACTATGGCCTATGTCTCTACACTTGCATTTTCCTCTTCTCGAAATGTTCTCTAGCATATTCTTCCTTCAATAAGTCATGGTCATGCTTTTGAATTCCGTGTAATTACTAACTTCTCCTGGAAGCTTTTCCCAATGTTCTTCTCCATATTGCACAAGTCTATAGCACTGTCTGCATCGTATTGAAATTATTTATGTGTTTGACTCTTCTATTAAATATTAAAAGTTCCTAAATAGAAAGGGCTGTTTTGCATTCAACTTTGTATTTCCAGTCTCAAGTACAACCACTGACACACAATAGTTCAATAGAGGTAGTCATTATTAATTTTATAATTAGTAATGTTAGTATCAATTGCCTCCAGTCGGGTCCAAACAGAGAAACTAGGTAAAATGATAATTTACTTGAAGTTGGAAAACTAAAATGTATGAAAAAAACACAAGAATATAACAGCTGTTTACACATACACACACAAATGCATGCGCACACACACACACACACAGAGAGAGTTCAAGTGAAATATTAGAAAAATCAGCTTTATATGTAAGCAGAGTAAATAACTCATAATTAAATAACTCAGAGTAAAAATCCAGCATGATTTTAGGGTATAGAAATATGCTATTATTCAGAAATTACTTCCCTATCTATAGGCTGAATCCTTATTCCACTTACAGAACTCCAGTATTTTGGTTCAAACAACTTGGCTCTCTCTATTGAATTGTAAATAACTGTGGATGATGAATCATTTTGCAAAGTGTCAGACTCAGGATTCTTTTGAATGTTGAACACCACTAAGATTTTATTAATAAATGTGTCATACAATACAGCTCTGGAACACTTCTGTAACATAATGGTGTATCTGACATTCAAGGAAGAATACTGCTAATTTGTTTTTCCCCAGTGACAGAACAGGGCTTAAATTCAGCAGGCAACATTGCTAAAAGTAAGACAGAGTTGAAAAAAAGTTACAAAAATAAGCCCTAGATCAGGGCAAATATTATTACTGTTATTGTTAAACAGATATGTTAGCATTTATGTAGCATGCACTTAATAGTTTTATTAATACCCTCACTTCTGAAGATCAAAAAATCTGGGTCAATAACTCTCTTCGGTGTCAGAGTATCTGTTAGTTTATCCTAGGCTCATGGTATGCCCCACATTCTTTTAGCACTCGATTATGTATGTTTTTACTCTGTTTCTCGTGTTAATTTTCTCCTTTTTGGGGGATCCAGAAACTTTTTGAAGGCAAGAACTATTCATTTGTTTTTCTCTTGATCCCCTGGATAAAGGAAGATTAGAGATTAAAGATTAATTCTAGGTCTGTTCATTTATAGAAACTTGTGCCCATAATTCCTATATCCTTAATAGCTCAAAACATTTATACTAGTCTTAAAGAGGTCACAATGGATGATGTAATGGCTATTTTTCAAAAGTATTGAGACTTTTGATTTAGCTTACTTATTTTATACCTTGTCAGATATTTTGACAGAATTAACTGATGATGATCAGTCAGATTAATTGTATTCTTTAAGATAGCCTAAGTTACTGCAAATGGCCCTTAAGGCTTCCCATTATGTTCTGGATATCCGTTATTTGGGGTATGTTTAAGTCCTCGGTAGCCATGCTAGAGTCTTGTAATATATACCTTGCAACTTTAGCTCTAGATTTCAGGTATGAGTGTCAGGTTACATAGACAAAGCACTCTTATCTCAGTGAGAAGGCATTAACTATCTGGAATGCCCCCACCTTCTCCCCAGAATGGCTTCACAAACACAGTGCTTTCCTCATTAACAGATAGATGCAGATAGCCTTTTTAAAAAAAAAATCATTTATGACTATCAGTGTATAAATAAAAGAGATAGAAATTGGCCTGGGAGTTTCATAAACAAGTTCTGAGCGCCCAGGATTAATTTTGAGAAGAATGCCACAAGCTAAATAAGCACTTCTTTTCATCTCATTTCGCAGGCCTTCAAGAGGGAATTGAAAACTAAAGAACCTGTAATCATGAGTACTCTTGAGACTGTACGGATATTTCTGACAGAGCAGCCTTTGGAAGGACTAGAGAAACTCTACCAGGAGCCCAGAGGTAATTGAATGTGGAACTATAATAACATATTGATAGAAGGATCAGTGGTGACAGAGCAGCCCATCCATTCTTGCTGCCAGGGTCTGGATAGCTCTCATACTTTCTAGGTTAAATAGAATCAATTCAAATTAAACATAGATGTTGAAGAAAATAAGGACTCATAATCCACCACACATAAATCTTTTTGCACACTCATAAATAAACATTAAAAGAGATTAGCAATCAGTTATTGGAACATCTAGAAAATAATAAACAAAGAGAGTTATCTGTGAGGAGGGATTTTATTGTTACAAAGACTACCAGTTAATTTTCCATTTAAGAGCTTGACTGAAGTAAATTAGAGCTTGTCATATGCATCCTAACATTTTTCTCCTCCATAGCTTAAATGGATCTTAAATTATCTGATTGATATAAAGTAGAAAAGATTCACTTAGGAAGACATACTTTAGATGTTCTGCGCTGTATCAAAATGTATGCCAAAGTATAAAAAAGCCATTAATCAGTAGGTTGCCCCCTTGTTAAGCTGTACTCTTTCTTTCTTCCAGTATGACCTTTTTGACAATGTTTAAAAAAGAAAACAAAAATGAAAGTGGCCTAAAACTTTGTCATATTGCCAATTTAGAGCTGCCTCCTGAAGAGAGAGCCCAGAATGTCACTCGGCTCCTACGAAAGCAGGCTGAGGAGGTCAATACTGAGTGGGAAAAACTGAACCTGCACTCCGCTGACTGGCAGAGAAAAATAGATGAGGCCCTCGAAAGACTCCAGGAACTTCAGGAGGCCACGGATGAGCTGGACCTCAAGCTGCGCCAAGCTGAGGTGATCAAGGGATCCTGGCAGCCCGTGGGCGATCTCCTCATTGACTCTCTCCAAGATCACCTCGAGAAAGTCAAGGTACCGTCTACTTCTTTGCTTCAGGGCCCTTTGAGAGATTCAAAAGAGCTTCTAATCTGAACTTGAGTGCAGTGTGATCTTCCCACAAAGTTAAAGCTAGAGCCCTTAAGCAATAGAAATCAGTCCATCTTTCACAAATTCAGTCTTCTTTCACGTGGTATTTTCTCCAAGAGAAGACAGTGATCTAATCATCTGTCTATCTTCATTTATATGAAATGAAATACTAAAACGTTACAGGGCAAAAAATCATTTTGACTTTGCTATTAAGTGATTATAACTAAAGTAGTCTGTGTGTGTGTGTGTGTGTGTGTGTGTGTGTGTGTGTGTGTGTGCTGCTTGTGTTACTTAGTATCGAATATAGAAAAATAAAACACCTAATCAAGAGCCAGGAGTCTAGATGTTGACCCTTTTGCTAACTAAATTATATGACCTAGGTAAGTTACGGTACAGTGAAATAAAGCCATTAATGTGTGGCCTTTCCCTTGGAAGGCAACATTTGTAATAGAATTTCAGGTTTCATTCGCTCACTGCAGACGTGAGGGAAAATCATTGTATATTTGGAATAACACTGTCTACAAGACCAAAGTTAAATTCCCTTGTGGCACAAAGATGGCAAATGTAGGCTATAGAAAAATATATATATATATTTAGGAGCATCATTTTAAAATCACCAACTACTCATCTATTGTCAAAACCACAAAAGTCTTCTTAGATTAAAATTCAGAAGAAGTTAAATTCCCTCATGTGCTCAGCATGTTTGCCAGCATCCTTAGCATCTTCATTCTAGAAGTTGCCCTCTTCTTTGGCTTTCATGGAACTGTTCCATCCATGTTCTTCTTCCAATATTTTTCTAGAGTATTCACCTACCCACCTTTCAAATATTGTTGTGCCCACATTTCTAACCTTGACCTAATTCTCTTTAGATTGTTTAAACACTCTCTGTTTGAGATGGCATGGATGGTGATGAATCTAAATCTCTAGTCCGCATCTGTCTTCTGATCTTCAAACCCATACGGCATTAGAATCACAAATGCAGCTATTCTAAAACCAAGTTCATTTGTTCTCCTGTTTTTCTATTTCCCTACTGCTATCCCCTCCTATCTGACCTTTTTTTCCTGTTTCCTATTTCAGTTAATGAATCGTCATCCAACAAATTTTCCAGGCTAGAAACTTTAGGTTCATCCTTAAACCCTTCCACATTTTCACTGACTGCACATGATTGCTCATGTTACCCGAGAATATCTCTTTTATCTTTTCTCTCCTCTTTTAACCAATGTCCTTTTTAATCCCCAGCATCTTTTACCTAGATGATAACAGTATACATCTTTAAATCCCATTCTCCATTCAGTATGCCTGACATATCTTAGATACTACATTTTAAATGCTTGGTGAATTAATGGATGGATAGTTTCTTTGCTGATAATCCTGCATGATCTAGCCTCTTCCAACTCCAATCCAAACTCCTTGCAGGAGAATGCTTGCCTAGAAAATGAAATCCAATGAATAAGGTGATTAAGTGGCCCTTTTCTTCCTATCCCTGGCTTTCCTTCTAAGCCATAACTCCCATTCTCCAGACCATTCAATCCACTCTGCCTACATCACGTCTTTTTCCTAAATATGCCATCATATATATAACTGCCTGCCTTTGCAAATGCTATTCTCTACCTGGATCCTCCTACCTTCTCTACTTGGTGAATTGCCATTCAACCCTCAAGGACCAGGCCAAATATTACCTATCTTTGTTGTCTTTCCTGAGTGTCTACAACCCCCAACTCCCACCAAGCAGAAGAAACTGCTCACAGTTGTACTCTCATAGATCACCAAGCATGCTAAATTGTCACACTTAAATTTCACGTGTATTGTAGCAACTTCCTTATGCATTTTTTTTCCTCTCAAAGAAAGTGAGGTTGCTAAGAGCAAGGATCATGCTGTACATCTTTGGGCTCCTAGCCCAGTGCCAGCAACATATAAAGAATCTCATTAAGTACCTCATTCATTCACTCAGCAACTGTTTATGAGCCATTATGTAATATGCTCCACAGATAGTTTGAAAAAAAAAAAACAGACTTGGTCTTTGCCTTCATGAAGCCTATGGTCTAATATTGAATTGCATAACTCTTCATTAAAATAGTAGGTAAAAATTTTAAAAAGAAAAGATTAAAAATTTGACTCTAATACTTTTAAAATCCCTTCTACCCTGACATTTTATGACCCCCATGTCTTTAACATTGCTGTCTACTGGAAAACTAAACATTTTGAAACATATTACCTAGTATTTTTAAAGCATTAAATATGTTAATTTTATCCAAAAATATAGGGACTAATTTTTTACAGTCTTCTCCAAAAATGAGAAATAAGTTAGGAAAATGTCCCAGTGGAACTAAATTAGTTAATAAATCAATTAAATTACTCAATATACAGGCTATAGAGCAGACATAAGGGATTCATTTTTAGCCATACCTGTCACACAGGAGCATTTGTAAGATACTGAGTATGGATGGAAAAGAGAATATGTACAGCATAATTTAATAATCAAAAATAACTAAAAGCATAACTGTTCAAGTATCAGCTGGCCTTCACCCAACCCTATCTTCGGTATTCTTTTAGTTTCCCTGTCTTATCTGTTCTTTATCTTAAGACAATCTTCATTTTCCATACTCTAATTGGTAAAACTCTCATTCTGATCCCAATAATAGCAAAACATACAAACATTAAATATACATTTCAAAAAAGTATATTTATAATTAAACACATCTATCTTTCTCAGACATATATACACTTAAGTTATGGTACTTATCTGAATACTTATGTACTGGTAATAATAGATGTGATTGTTTGGGCTTTTGAACCAGTATTGTATTTTATGCATGTTTCAAATTATGAATTACATGAATTCCTATATATTTATCCTACTTCAGTAGCTCTTCTTCCACTTTGTAGTGGAAATAAATCATTTTTCTCCATTGCATCTTATTGGCACTGGGTTTGAAACTCTGAAGCTTTGGTGGTAGTAGTTTACAAGGAGTGAATTTTATTAACTAAAATTTATTTCAGAAAAATAACAGAAGTGTACTTGAAACCACTGTTCCCATTTTTCCACTCAGGAATTTAAGCCCTCGGAGGCTTCATTCTGTAGAGAACTTCAAACCGATAACTAGGCAGCTAGCCAGAAAAACATTTTACATACCCATATCGGTTAATTTTCATCACCCCTAGAGACTCTATCATTGTACCCCACTCCATTCTGATCTTATGTGTTAAAGAAGTTATTATTTCAGTGACTAAGTAATATGTGTTTCTGTGAGATTTAGCATTCTATAATTGTAATAACAAATGTGGCTTTTGGATTTAAAGAATGGGTTAAACAGCAATAACTAAGTCCCTGGACTTCACGGAAATGGCATTATTGCTAGCTGATCATCTTCGGGTGATAAACATGGTAAATTAACAGATGGAAACACAATATTAATATTGACTATATTGCTCACTGAGAGAATCTCAGCCTTCCAAATATAGCTTCCATAGGAAAAAAAAAACAGTAGAATAAAATTTTAAGTTTTAAATGCTTCTTTACTTTTAAAATTCATGATTTATACTACTTATCAAAGATTTTAAGGGCAAGATAATGGCTTTTCACTTTTACTGAAAATAGCACCAGTGCTTATTTGACTAGGCAAATATTCTACTTTCCTTGTAGTGGGGAATAAGAATAACTCTTTGAATCACTAGGTGCTCCGCATAGATCTATAAGTGAAATACATAAAGGCTTTAGTAAAGTGGAATAACTTTTAAACCTATAGTCTGGATACAAGATTTTTGTTCTTCAGAACAATCCCAATGTGAGAAAGTTTGTGGATTGTTGTTTTGTAATTTTTTGTTTTTGTTCTAATAAACCATGGTTTCTCTCTCTTTTAATTATTATTATTATGACTTTTTAGACAGAGTCTCACTCTGTCACTCCGGCTGGAGTGTTGGTGGTGTGATCTCTGCTCGCCGCAACATCCGCCTCCTGGGTTCAAGCAATTCTCTACCTCAGCCTACAGAGTAGCTGGGACTATGGGTGCCTGCCAACATGCCCAGCTAATTTTTTTTGTTATTATTTTTTAGTAGAGATGCAGTTTCACCATGTTGGCCAGGCTGGTCTCAAACTCCTGACTTCAGGTAATCCACCTGTCTTGACCTCCCAAAGTGCTGGGAATACAGGCATGAGCCACCACACCCAGCCTATAAACCATGGTTTCTCCCATCATTCTCAGCAACCTGACACAAGAACAGAAAACTAAATACTACATGTTCTCACTCATAAGTGGGAGTTGAACAGTGAGAACACATGGAAACAGGGAGGGGAACATCACACACTGGGAACTGTCGGGGATTGAGGGCTAGAGGAGTAATAGCATTAGGAGAAATACCTAATGTAGATGACGGGTCACCCAACCACCATGGCACATGTATACCTATGTAATAAACCTGCATGTTCTGCACATGTACCCCGGAACTTAAAGTACAATAAAAAAGTTTTAAAATAAAATAAAAACATGGTTTCTCTATACCAAAAGTGGTATATCATTCTTGAGCCAGGAATATTTCACTGTCCTTAGTTTGCCTACTGAGTCTGAACACAGTTTTTCATACACTGTAGGTAACTCTCCCAGGCTGCCAGCTTGGAATATGCAAACTTGTCACATCTATGTAGTTATGCATATTGCATTTTCATCAGACTTTTAACTTACATTTCTTACTGTGAAAAGTCAAGGGCAGGTATTGTATGAGTTTTTTCTTTAAAGTTCCTACAATGAAATGTTTTGATTAAACATTTTTAACATTCAAATTGAGATTGATTTAATGATGTATGTAGTAGGCCAGAAATTATGATGAAGAACGATGCCATCCTTATTTATCTTCAGCATTCACATCTAAAATTTTAAGAAGAAAACTGGCAAATCCATCTTTTTAGGCTTAACATACTCAGTCCCTGTGGCTTTGGGTTTTTTTTTTGAGAAATTTGTCAAAGAAATGCTATCTTAGAATTTGACATTGAGGAAGCCAAGCATATTTCCTCTGAATATATAATGAGAAATGTGATGTAATATATTAGAATTTCATCTTCACTTTGGCAAGTAAGACACGTGCAACCATGTTCATACAACTATCTTCCCTTATTGCTTTTCTCTTCTTAACCCTGGTTCTAAAGTTTTCTTCTTACTTTTTTAAGTTTGTTGTGCTTCCCATTAATATGAGTCAAGTCAACTTACTTGATTTCTTATATATGAGTTATATAAAGAAAACTTATCTTTTCTTATAGAATTAGGGAATGAATGGACAGAACCAACATGACCAGGGCAACCCTAAAAATCTTTCAAAACATGTAAGCTCTCCCAACTCTGAATAAACTAATGACATCTTCATAATGAATAAGGTGTACTACTTATAATAGGAAGAGAAAAACTTATTAATATTTTGTAGATTGTTAAAGAACTACAAATTAATTGCTGTGTGGAGACTTTCACTGTTGTTGTACAAATGCTATGTCTATTAAGTAAGCTTATGATGGAAAAGAAAAAACAAAGAAAAAATATTTAATCCCTTATAAACCTGGGTTAAATATGAAGCTAATTTCTGTTATATGGAGTAACCAGGATTTTATCTAGTTTACAAAGCGTACAATTGCAATGTTTAAAAGCATATGATTTGGCCTTTAATATCTGAAAATATGTCTATCAAAAGCTATATTATAGCAAAGTGTCATTCCATACTTTAAAAGTATAGTATATTTTTAATAGAATATTTATGTACTGGTGATAAGAGATGTTACTGGGTTTCTAAACCACTGCTGTATTAAGAATTTTATGCTATTGTAAAATTATAGATTATATGAATTCATATATATTTATTTACTTTCAGTAGCTCTTCAATAGAATGTCTAGGCTTTAACAAAGCTTGGAAACTTAAGTAGGGATTATTCATCTTTAAAATCCTGAACAAAGAGGTGGCTGGCAAGGTGGCCGAATAGGAACACCTCCAGTCTGCAGCTCCCAGTGAGATCAATGCAGAAGGTGGGTGATTTCTGCATTTCCAACAAGTCCCAGTCAGGGGCTTATAGATAAAACTCCTCATCTCCCTGGGACAAAGCACCTGGGGGAGGGGCTGCTGTGGGTGCAGCTTCTGCAGACTTAAACCTTCCTGCCTAATGGTTCTGAAGACAGCAGCAGATCTCCCAACACAACACTCAAGCTCTGTTAAGGGACAGATTGTATTCTCAAGTGGATGTCTGACCCTCATACCTCCTGACTGGGAGGCACCTCCCAGCAGTGGTTGACAGGCACCTCATACAAGAGAGCTCCAGCTGGCATCTGGTGACCAAGCTTCCAGGGGAAGGAACAGGTAGCTACTTTTGCTGATCTCCAGCCTCCACTGGTAATATCCAGGCAAACAGGGTCTGGAGTGGACCTCCAGCAAACTCCAGCAGACCTGCAGCAGAGGGGCCTGCTTGTTAGAATGAAAACTAACAAACAGAAAGGAGTAGCATCAACATCAGCAAAAAGGAAGTCCACACAGAAACCCAACATCAAAGACCAAAGGCCACCAACATCAAAGACCAAAGGAATATAAATCCATGAAGACCAAAGGAATATAAATCCACAAAGACCAAAGGAATATAAATCCACGAAGAAAAACCAGTGCAAAAAGTCTGAAAATTCCCAAAACCAACACGTCTGTTCTCCTCCAAAGGATCACAACTTCTCACCAGCAAGGGAACAAAACTGAATGGAGAATGAGTTTGACAAATTGACAGAAGTAGGCTTCAGAAGTTGGATAATAACAAACTCCTCTAAGCTAAAGGAGCATGTTCTATCCCAATGAAAGGAAGCTAAGAACCTTCATAAAAGGGTAGAAGAATTGCTGACTAGAATAACCAGTTTAGAGAAGAATATAAATGACCTGATGGAGCTGAAAAACACAACACGAGAACTTCGTAAAACATACACAAGTATCAATAGCCAAATCAATCAAGCAGAAGAAAGGATATCAAAGATTGAAGACAAATTTAATGAAATAAAGTGTGAAGACAAGATTAGAGAAAAAAGAATGAAAAGGAACAAACAAAGCCTCCAAGAAATATGGGACTATGTGAAAAGACTAAACCTACATTTGATAGCTGTACCTGAAAGTGACAGGGAGAATGGAACCAAGCTGGAAAACACTCTTCAGGATTTTATCCAGGAGAACTTTCCCAACCTAGCAAGACAGGCCAACATTCAAATTTAGGAAATACTGGGGACACAACAAAGATACTCCTTGAGAAGAGCAACTCCAAGATACATAATCATCAGATTCACCAAGTTTGAAATGAAGGAAAAATGTTAAGGGCAGCCAGAGAGAAAGGTTGGGTTACCCACAAAGGGAAGCCCATCAGACTAACTGCAGATCTCTCTGCAGAACTCCTACAAGCCAGAATAGAGTGGGGGCCAATATTCTACATTCTTAAAGAAAATAATTTTCAACCCAGAATTTCATTTCCAGCCCAGAATTTCATTTCCAGCCCGACTAAGCTTTATAAGTGAAATGAAATAAAATCCCTTACAGATAAGCAGATGCTGAGATATTTTGTCACCACCAGGCCTGCCTTACAAGAGCTCCTGAAGGAAGCACTAAATATGGAAAGGAACAACTGGTACCAGCCATTGCGAAAACATACCAAATTGTAAAGACCGTCGACACTATGAAGAAACTGCATCAACTAATGGGAAAAATAACCAGCTAGCATCATAATGACAGGATCAAATTCACATATAACAATATGAACCTTAAATGTAAATGGGCTAAATGCCCCAATTAAAACACAGACTGGCAAATTGAATAAAGAGTCGAGACCCATCAGTGTGCTATATTCAGAAGACCCAGCTCACATGCAAAGACACAAATAGGCTGAAAACAAAGGGATGGAGGAATATTTACTGAGCAAATGGAAGGTAAAAAAAAAAAGCAGGGGTTGCCATCCTAGTCTCTGATAAAACACACTTTAAACCAACAAAGATCAAAAAAGACAAAAAACAGCATTACATAATGGTAAATGCAACAAGAAGAGCTAACTATCCTCAGTATATATGCAGCCAATATAGGAGCACCCAGATTCATAAAGCAAGTTCTTAGGGACCTACGAAGAGAATTATCACATATCCCTATTATTGATATCCCTATTATCACACAATAATAGTGGGAGACTCTAATACCCCACTGTCAGTATTAGGTAGATTAATGAGACACAAAATTAATAAGGATATTCAGAACTTGAACTCAGCCCTGGACCAAGCAAATCTAATAGACATCTACAGAACTGTCCACCCCAAATCAACAGAACATACAGTCTTTTCAGCACCACCTCATGGTTATTGTGAAATTGACCATATAATCAGAAGGAAAACAGTCCCCAGATAATGTAAAAGAATGGAAATCATAACAAACAGTCTCCCAGAACACATTGCAATCAAATTAGAACTCAGAATTAAGAAACTCACTCAAAATCGCACAACTACATGGAAACTGAAGGACGTGCTCCTGAATGACTACCAGGTAAATAATGAAATTAAGGCAGAAATAAATAATTCCTTTGAGACCAATGAGAACAAAGACATAATATACCAGAATCTCTGGGACACAGCTAAAGCAGTGTTTAGGGGGAAATGTATAGCACTAAATCCCCACAGGATAAAGCAAGAAAGAGCTAAAATCAACACTCTAACATCACAATTAAAAGAACTAGAGAAGCAAGAGCAAACAAATTCAGAAGCTCACAGAAGACAAGAAATAACCAATATCAGAGCAGAACTGAAGGAGATAGAGACACAAAAATCCCTTCATAAAAATCAATGAATCCAGGAGCTGGTGTTTTGAAAAGATTAACAAAATAGATAGACCACTAGCCAGAATAATAAAGAAGAAAAGAGAGAAGAGTCAAATAGACACAATAAAAAATGATAAAGGGGATATCACCACCAATCCACAGAAATACAAATCACCATCACAGAATACTATAAACACCTCAACACAAATAAACTAGAACATCTAGAAGAAATGGATAAATTCCTGGACACATACATCCTCCCAAGACTAAACTAGGAAGAAGTTAAATCCTTGAATAGACCAATAACAAATTATGAAATTGAGACTGTAATTAATAGCCTACTAACCATAAAAAAAAAAGCCCAGGAGCAGACGGATTTACAGCCAAATTCTACCAGAGGTACAAAGAGGAGCTGGCACTATTGCCTCTGAAACTATTCCAAACAATAGAAAAAGAGAGATTCCTCCCTAACTTATTTTTTGAGGCCAGCATCATCCTGATACCAAAACCTGGCAGAGACACAACAAAAAAAGAAAATTTTAGGCGAATATCCCTGATGAACATCAATGCGAAAATCCTCAATAAAATATTGGCAAACCAAATCCAGCAGCACAACAAAAAGCTTATCCACCATGATAAAGTCATCTTCATCCCTGGGATGCAAGGCTGGTTCAACATACACAAATCAATAAACATAATCCATCACATAAACAGAACCAATGACAAAAACCATATGATTATCTTAATCGATGCAGGAAAGGCCTTCAATAAAATTCCAAACCCCTTCCTGCTAAAAATGCACAATAAACTAGGTAATGATGGAACATATCTCAAAATAATAGATATTTATGACAAACCCACAGCTAATGTCATACTGAATGGGCAAAAGCTGGAAGCATTCCCTTTAAAAACCAGCACTAGACAAGGATGCCCTCTCTCACCACTCCTGTTCAACACAGTATTGGAAATTCTGGCCAGGGCAATCAGGCAAGAGAAAGAAATAAAGGGTATTCAAGTAGGAAGAGAGAAAGTCAGATCATCTCTGTTTGCAGATGACATGATTGTCTTTTTAGAAAACCCCATCGTCTTAGCCCAAAATCTCCTTAAGCTGATAAGCAACTTCAGCAAAGTCTCAGGATACAAAATCAATGTGGAAAAACCACAGGCATTCCTATACGCCAATAATAGACAAACAGAGAGCCAAATCATGAGTAAACTCCCATTCACAAATACTACAAAGAGAATAAAATACCTTGTAATACAACTTACAAGGGTTGTGAAGGACCTCTTCAAGAAGAACCACAAACCACTGCTCAAGGAAATGAGAGAGAACACAAACAAATTGAAAAACATTTCATGTTCATGGATAGGAATAATCAATATCATGAAAATGTCCACACTCCCCAAAGTAAGGTATAGATTCACTGCTATCCCCGTCAAGCTACCACTGACTTTCTTCACAGAATTAGAAAATACTACTTTAAATTTCATATGGGACTAAAAATGATCCCATATAGCCAAGACAATCCTAAGCAAAAAGAACAAAGCTGGAGGCAGCATGCTACCTGACTTCAAACTAAACTACAGCACTACAGTAACTAAAATAGCATGGTACTGGTACAAAAACAGATATATAGACCAATGGAACAGAAGAGAGGCCTCAGAAATAATGCCACACATCTACAATCATCTGATCTTTGACAAACCTGACAAAAACAAGCAATGGGGAAAGGAGTCCCTATTTAATAAATGGTATTGGGAAAACTGCTAGCCATATGCCGAAAACAGAAACCAAACCTTTTTCTTACACCTTATACAAAAATTAACTCAAGATGGATTAAAGACTTAAACATAAAACAAAACCATAAAAAACCCTAGAAAAAAACCTAAGTAATACCATTCAGGACGTAGGCATGGGCAAACATTTCATGACTAAAACACCAAAAGCAATGGCAATAAAAGCCAAAATTGACAAATAGGATCTAATTAAACTAAAGAGCTTCTGCATAGTAAACAAAACTATCATCAGAGTGAATGGGCAACTTACAGAATGGGAGAAAATTTTTGCAATCTATCCATCTGACAAAGGGCTAATATCCAGAGCCTACAAGGAACTTAAACAAATTTACAAGAAAAAAACAACCCCATCAAAAAGTGGGCAAAGGATATGAGCAGGCAATTCTCAAAAGAAGATATTTATGCAGCCATCAAACATAAGAAAAAAAGAGGCTCATCATCACTGATCGTTAGAGAGATGCAAATCAAAGCCACAATGAGATACCATAGCACGCCAGTTAGAATGACGATCATTAAAAAAATCTGGAGACAAATGCTGGAGAAGATGTGGAGAAAAAGGTACGTTTTTACACTGTTGGTGGGAGTGTAAATCAGTTCAACCATGGTGGAAGACAATGTAGCAATTCCTCAAGGATCTAGAACCAGAAATTCCATTTGACTCAGCAACCCATTACTGAGTACATATCCAAAGGATTATAAATCATTCTTCTATAAAGACACGTGCACACGTATGTATATCGCAGCACTGTTCACAATAGCAAAGACTTGGAACCAACCCAAATGCCCATCAATGATTGACTGGTTAAAGAATATGTGGCACATATATGCCATGGAATACTATGCAGCCATAAAAAGGATGAGCTCAGGTCCTTTGCAGGCACATGGATGAAGTTAGAAATCATCATTCTCAGCAAGCTAACACAGGAACAGAGAACCAAACACAGCATGTTCTCGCTCATAAGTGGGAATTGAACAATGAGAACAGATAGACACAGGGAGGGGAACATCACACACTCAGGCCTCTCGGGGGCTGGGGGGGCTAGGGGAGGGATAGCTTTAGGAGAAATACCAAATGTAGATGACCGGTTGACGGTGATGACACAGCAAACCACCATGGCATGTGTATACGTATGTAACAAACCTGTATGTTCTGCACATGTATCCCAGAACTTAAAGTATAATTTTTAAAAATCCTGACCAAATTATTTGTTCAATGTAAAATTAATTGTAAGTTAGTGTTGCCAGGAGAGCTCATTACTTAGTTACCATGTATTCCCTCTCATCTCCTGCTTTGTTAATAAAGTTAAAAGCAAATTACTTAGGACAGCAATGTCAAATCACTTTCTTTTCCCAAAGCATCTGATTTTCGCGCTGTGTGTGTTTTAAAAGCCCCTGCCTCAACTTAGGCAAATAGAACCTTCGTTTACCATGCTATTCCCATCCCGCCTTTGAAACTTCTGAAAAAGGCAGAGCAGAGTAATTGTTTCAGACATCTGCTTAGCATACTTTGAAGTGCATATAAGTTCTTTTTCAGTTTCATTTGAACCCCAGCTGTCTTCACCGAAGTCTATAATCAATCTGAATTAAGTTGTCCTACTTCTCCTAATAAGTCTCTTATTAAGTTCTGCATCAGCTTCTTAGGGAGACTTAAAAGCTAATTCATGTAGAATTGCCATTTTCTACTAATTCATTTGTCAGCTCTCCAAATTCCAACAAAAACAATTGCAAAGACTATTAATTTGGCTCTTCATAAACAACTTATGTAAGTGTAGTATACATTGGAACCAAACAAACGATTTAAAACAGTGGGTGGGAGGAAATGGGTTGATGGCATTCAAAACGCTTCCTTTTTTGACTGTTATGAAATGCCTTCCACATCGAAAGCATAAAGCCATTTATTTAATAAGAGAAACATTCTTCTGCTTTTACTTTCATAAATAAGATAATGACTGAGTGAACTTTGCTTAAAGATAGGAAAAGGCTTTAAAACAGTTGGAAAAGGAATATGTTCTTTTTATTGTTGAACTTATTTTAATTTGGACTTCTTTGTGTTAGTTTGATGGACTTTGATGAAAGAAGGAGCTAGAATTGGTTACTATTGTTATTGCATTCAATCAGAGTTGTACAGCTACTCTTCTGGTCATGGGATATTTAGGAGAACATGGATAATCAAAGTGTTCAGCTAATGAGTTCATCTGACATTATTCTACTCAAGAAGTATTTAATTAGAAAATAAAAATTTCTCCAAACAATACCATCCTTCCTACGATTTCAAAACAACTATATCAAAATCTGATCCTGTAATATGCCAATCCTGTTTGCTAGGATTTATTCTAGAAGCTTTGTTTGTGGCTGGTAATAACTATAAATACTATTCCTCAAGAGTCTTAGGTAATAAAAGATTATTCAAAAAACTTAATATACTCTCAGTATTAAGGGATATACAAATGCATTCATTTATTAATTTATGATATGGTTAAAACCTATACCCAGAGAAGTCTGATCTCATTATAGAGTGTGAACATTTAATTTATTTCAAAAATGAATATTATATTGAGAGTTGTATTAATGGCATCTTAGTTTTCCTGGGAATATTATTATTAAGCACCACGCTGAGGGAGCAAGGATTTGTATTAGCTTGTGCACACATGTACATATACCATATTAAGTAGAAACAATACTAAAATGTGAGTTATTTAACAGAAATTCCATATTTCCTTAGAAAATGAAATCACACAGCGAATATATACTTTTAATTATTTTTTGACATCTACCAAAGTTGTGATTAGAATCACAATTCTGTTACTTTCCTACCATAAATAAAACAGGAAGTGTTTTAAGATCAAATAACCCAAGGAATTGGCTCCTTCCTGTCATGCTTAACAATTACAATTTTCAAAATTTATCTGTTAACATTGACACCAACATGACACCTTACACAACCTGACATTAACTAAGTTAAGCAATGGCATTGAATAATTGTTCTTAATAAATCAGTTTTCTGGGTATTAAGGGAACAGATGTATCTGTGATACTAACATAACTCTCTCATTTTGATGGGGCCTAAGAAAGAACATTTTCATAATAAGATTTTTTCATGTTAAAATAACATTTTTACTTATAATTTACACTTACTGTAGGTTTTTCTGTTTAAAAGCATCTTCCAAAAGCAGTGATTCTCAAACTTTTTTTACTTCAGTTATCTTAACAGCCAAGAAGACATACCCTGATGTCTCCCACTTCCACTTACCTGTCTCCTTTTTCGATGAGCATGACATTTCTTTGATGGTTCTTGTTTTATTTTTTTAATTTCACATCAATTTTATATTTTCCATAATACATTCATCATGTTTTAATATGAAGATGCTTTTTCTTAAAATTCTGAAGTAAATGAATCTTTCAGTACATTCACCTATGAACATGAAAGCGTAAGTTTAGAATTACAATATGAAGGATTGCCCAGTTTGTGCAGGCTTTGTCTTTTTCCATCAATTTATTTATGTATACAGACAAAAAGAGCAGACGCTTGCTATTTCAAATTTATCTTTTGCAGTTTCATCTGATTATTGTGATCCAAAGTTCCATGACTAGTAGCTCTTAATTTCGAACATGTATTATTTGAAGCCTTTGTGCACAGTCACTTAACCAATGAGTTATATGGCATTTTAAGTCAGCTTCCATGAATGCAGACCCTGAGAACAGGGATCTAGGTACCTGCGATTTATAGAGGGTCTGCTCTCAAGAGAAGCTTGTATTGGAGTTAGGGAGGCATAATAAAGGAGAAGAAAGAGCCCAGCAAGTGTGCCATTTCAGGTGAAACCTCGCATTGTGTCTGATCCAAAGAGAGAGAGCCCTGGAACAGAAACCGCACTGTGGAGTTGTGCTTTCATACCAGTCATTGTGCCACTGACATGCTAGCAAATATTTGTCAACCAGCTCTGAGATGAGATGAATCCTGGTGTGTATCAAAACCAATTTTGATGGTGTAAATACTCGCACCACTGCTGATTTCCAGCTACCAACATAATGTCACTGAATGTGGAACTGGGAGGAGACGCACACAATTGGCTCTTGGGCTCTGCTGCAGCACATCACTGGGTGTGGTCCACTCCTGAGATATGGGTTACAGCCTGGGCCAGGCGGCCCCCATAAGCAGAGGTCTCATCTGGAGAAGGCAGGCAGCTATAAGACATTCATCGTCAACCATCACAGCAGATGGAGGATGGATGCCCAGGATAGGTAAAGTGTCCCCTACAACTAATAAGTAAACCTAGTAATCCACTCACTCTACATACTTAACATGTTTTTGTTTTGTTTTGTTTTGTTTTGTTTTGTTTTGTTTTGTTTTGTTTGAGATGGAGTTTTGCTCTTGTCACCCAGGCTAGAACGCAATGGCGCAATCTCGGCTCACCAAAACCTCCGCCTCCCAGGTTCAAGTGATTTTCCTGCCTCAGCCTCCTGAGTAGCTGGGATTACAGGAGTGCACCACCATGCCCAGCTAATTTTGTATTTTTAGTAGAGACAGAGTTTCTCCATGTTGGTCGGGCTGGTCTCTAAACTCCCGACCTGAGGTGATCCGGCCACCTCAGCCTCCTAAAGTGCTGGGATTACAGGCGTGAGCCACCACGCCTGGCCTCAACATAGCTTTTTAATGCTGCTTTGTTTTTGCATATACAGTGATTCTTTATAAGTAATGAGAATTTTTTTTCTTTATGGAAAATCCACCTACCCTCCACTCTACCATCAAGCTATTCATCAGAATTAGTGATAGAAGAGAAGAGTTAGTGAATGAAAAAGTCTAAGAAAGTGATGACTATTGGTAAGAAAATGGCCTCATAAGTGAGTTGGGCTTTATAGTTATGGAATCTGTAAATGTATAGGCATTCAGGTTTTCCAGAGATGATCACTGAGAATGTCAAGAATTTTCAGTGACAATGCTTCTCACTTTAGCATACATCAGAATCGCCAGGAGGGCTTGTAGAAACTCAGGTTGGTGAACTCCTTCCCCAGAGTTCCTGATTCAGGATGTCTGGGGCAAGGCTAAGAATTCCCAACTGGTTCCCAGGTGATTGTGATACTGCTGGTTCAGAGATACACTCTGAGGGCATTCAATAGTAAAGCTACTGTATGTGTACGTGGATACATATTTTGTGTAGTGTTAGCATTTCTTCAATCACAAGTAATAAATGTATCATTTATTATTTCTTTTATAATTATCAATATCCAGAATATTTAGTTCAAGAATGAATGCAGGCACATGGCCTCCTGTTAGAAGGATTAATAGTTTAGGTAGGGGAGCATGATAGGGAGCATTGTTTCACTCAGGAACCTTGAAATGAATAATGTCTTCTTGTCTAAATCTCATGTATGGAAGACATTGATAGTTGTTTATTTCATTTTTCCTGTTGGTATTTTAATGACACCAGTACAATTTCGAGGTTGCTTTAGATGACCAACAGGATAACTTGCCTTCCCAGTATTAATACTTTGACGTTAAAAATATGTAGTGATGGCTGGCCATGGTGGCTCATGCCTGTAATGCCAGCACTTTGGGAGGCTGAGGTGGGCAGAATTGCTTGAGCTCAGGATTTAAAACCAGCCTGGGCAACATAGTGAAACCGCATTTGCCCAAAAAAAATACAAAAATTAACCAGGTATAGTGGCATGTGCCTGTAGTCCCAGCTACTTGAAAGGCTGGGGCAGGAGGATTGTTTGAGCTCAGGATGTCAAGGCTGCAGTATGTCCTGTTCACTCCATTGCACTCCAGGCTGGGTGACAAAGCAAGACCTCTCTCTCTCTCTCTCTCTCTCTCTCTCTCTCTCTCTCTATATATATATATATATATATATATATATATATATAGTCACATAACTTTTTTCTTTGCGTAAATGTTTTTTTTGCATTTACCAATAAAAAGAATTACATTTTAATATTCTCCTTACAGTTTCCTACCAAACATACTGATGAGAAAATTGTAAATAGTACTTTATAGAGTTTCTGAATCTAGGACATTAAAAATATTTGGGATCGGTCAACACATTTGAAGTAAAATATACTTGCTGGATATGAATAGCTGTTAGTTTCTCCAGGAGTTCCTACATTTTATAACTTACCTTGTCTACCCCTTGAGGCTCTGTGTTCAGGGGGAGGGTATATTTTTGTGTATAGGAATAGAGATGAGGGCCAGGCACGGTGGCTCACGCCTGTAATCCCAGCACTTTGGGAGCCCAAGGCAAGTGAATCATGAGGTCAAGACCAACCTGGGCCAAGATGGTGAAAGCTTGTCTCTACTAAAAATACAAAAATTAGCCTGGCATGGTGGCACATGCCTGTAGTCCCAGCTGCTCAGGAGGCTGAGGCAGGAGAATCACTTGAACCTGGGAGGCAGAGGTTGCAGTGAGCCGAGATCATGCCACTGCACTCCAGCCTCGGTGACAGAGTAAGACTCCATCTCAAAAAACAAACAAAAAAAAAAAAGGAAAAGAAAAGAAAGAAAAAAAAATAGAGATGAGGTAAAAGTGTGAGAGCAACTGGAAGGAAGTTGAAAATAGTCTTAACTGAAGTGATTGAGGAAGAGGGATTTTTCTCAAAAATGGTGCAGAAAACCAATGTACTAAATAATTGTGAAAAAGCTCATCGTTCTGGTTTAGGGTGAGTGATATATGAAATGAGAATTATGGGATAAACGTAATGGAAACAAAAGTCTTAAAATTTGCTTTTAACATTAAACAAGAAACATGAAACACAAACTTTTCCCTTATTCTGGAATCTGAGAGAGGAGAAGGATGAGAAAAAAAATGAAATTCTACATTGGAAGCTATTTGATTAATGTTCAATGTAAAATTGAAACAACTATGGTCAAACCCACTCAAATCAAGTGTACATTAAATACTTGAGTTAACTGAATTAGGCAGAATAAGGGCACATTAATGTTCAATGTTGTTGAAAATTGGTCCACATATCATTGTTATGCTTTTTGTTTGTAAACCTCAATATTTATTAAATTTCCACAGTATGTTCAGCCCTGAAATGTGAAACTCTCTTAACCAGAATGAGGCTGGAGAATCTAACACTAAGATAAATGTCTATGTTCTTTTAAGGAATTGATTTGTATGGTGATTTTTTTTCTTCATTTAATTAAGATCCTGCCAGTCCTGTTTCAAAACATACTTATTTTTAGAAGTTTGATTTTCTGGGATTTTGCATCATTATGCACTTACCTGACTCGTTTAGAACTTTTTCCTATCAAATATTCACATTATATCATCATCATCTTAACAGGGCATAAGCAAGTTAGTGAACAGAGTAAATCAATTTGTTGGCAGTATATGCCAAAGTACAGAAATTAAGTAGAATTAAAAGTGAATGAGAGTCTTTGGCACTATATTGGTGTTTTTTTAAGAACCATTGGCAAGCTACTGCTGAGTTTCATTTTATTTACTTTTTTCCTACTCTTAAAACATTGTAACCCATTTTGAGCTCTATCCATTGTTGTGAACCTAAAGCCTATTATGTCTTTATTAAATAATATCCATACAACTGACCTGTGATTTAAGTTTCTTATCTGCCCCCAAGCAAGTGGGTTACATGCAACAGCATTTCACCTGCTTCATCTTCTACTTGCCAGTTGGTTTTTTGTCTTCACATATTTCTAGCAGGGATGGAGCTAAAGCAAGGGAATGGTCCATTGTTTTAGACCTTCACAAACCCAATATGCTAGAATCTCCACAAAGGTTACCCAATATCAAGGTGACTTTTGTGCACCCAATAAAACATAAGGTTAAAAGAAGTATAGGCTAAACAAATGAGCATAAATTCTGCTACTCCTTTGGCTCACAGTACGAATAAAATATTACCTTTGGAACCATCTCACCGTTTTTTTAAAAAAAGGTTGAAGGAAGACATTTGCAAAGTGTTTTCTGCTATAAAACTGCCTAGGGTTTTGGGGTTGATTGTTGTATGCTAGAGGAGTCTTGGTGACTCTGACCCACTTTGAATCTATAATTACTGAATTCTTAGTGAAAAAAATATTTTTAAAATATTTTTGAACTCTTTTTCTACTGAAATTATATTCTCCTTTAGATAATGCAGCATCACCCCTGCAGATTTTTGAGGGCACTAAACCATATTCCTCTTTTTGAAAAAGAAAAAAGTCTATTACTATTAAATATATCTGTTAGTTGAATACCAATCACTTTTTCTAAAGGGTAGATTTGGCCAATGACTGATTTTTTTTTTTTTATGTCACATCTGAGAACATTGTTTAGACAGCTTGACACTTAGACTAATTTATGTAAGTAGTAATTTATTCATCATTTGCATGTACTTAACTGGACATTATCATGATAGCAGTTGTCATAACAGACTATTACAGGATATGAAATTAGATATTACTTTAAGATGTGATCAGAAAAATCAGAATATTATCTTGAAAATATCAACTTTATTGTGAGAAAAATGACAAACTGAATAAACTATTGACTCCAGAAGCTAGATCTTTCACATATGCATGTGTTCATAAAGGTAAAAATAACAACTAATAATATATACAGAGGGCCCATATTGCTCAGAAATGAATACATAAGACTTTCTTTTCAGCCTCAGAATATGATGAAAAGAAGATGAACCATTATTTTTAAAATTTCACAATCTAATTTTTAAACAGGATGTTACATAGACTTTAATGAAAAAAATTCATTTTATGTTCCTTTCATTTGACTTTAAGTAGTTGAATATCCTGCTTTTCTGTTTTATTTTCAAGAAATAAAGCTGTTTTAGAAAGACTAAAAACATTAATTATGTTTAGGAACTACAATAATCTGAAAGTAAAATTGGACATTGAAGGACATTTTGCAATCCTTTTTAGCTCTCTTCTGTGTATTATTTTTATCTCAGTTCTTAAAAAATTTATATTCATCTTTGATTCATTTCTGCTTTAGTATTTCTAACATAATAATATATTGAATGAATAATCAAACCAATAAAAATCCATTTTGTTTCAGTTTCAGTAGTAAATGTCTTCCCCCTAGAACCAAAATTAAATAAATGCACTCCATATAAAGCAAACTAGGTACAGCATATTGAATGGGTAACTCACAACCCTTGATTCCTCTATTAATCATTATTTATACATGCAGAAGTAGCTTAATTTGCTTTAATAAGTAAAAACAGAATCTCTTTGAGACTGCGATCTACAATATTATACTTTGTCCTGCATTTTCTTGGTCAAAAATTTCATTTTATAGCTATGGATACATTTTGGTTTAGAATTTGTTTCTTTATAAGCCTATATAGTAATAGTCATCATTTAAATGAAATACTATTCATTAGCCTTAAGCTGCATGATTACAGAGACTTGTTCTATTTTGTGCTGTATTTCCAGTGCCTGAAATATTTTCTGGTTTATAACAGGTACTCGATAATAGTTTTTAGAATAAATAAATTTGTACAAAAGCATAGATATGCATGATCCTTAAAAATTATTTTGCAAATACTTTGCTCCATTTGCCACCACCTTATTTCTGGTTATTATTACTTCTTGTCTCTGTCCACAAACACTCTTTATCCCTTCTTTCTCCTTTCTTCAATGACCACAAGGTATACTGATCTACTTGAGATTTTCCAGATGACTATTTCATGTCCAGAGGCACATGTGTCTTCTATTGTTCCCCTCCGTGAGTGATTTCAGCCACCTTATCTACTCGAGAGGTCTCTTCTGACCTGCACCAGCATCCTTCTTTGCACCTTCCAAACTCTGTGACTTAACTTTTCATAAGATGGATTGCATTGTTTTTTTAATAACCCATTAAATTTTATACCTCTGCTAATGATTGTGAGTCTGTTGAGAGTTCCATTTTTCCAGTGGATGATAGGTATATACATTATATATATACATACACACACATACACACACACACACATACACATATGTGCACATATCTAGTAGATAAAAAACATGTATTTATAAGTGAGTAGTAATTAAATCTAACTAAAAGAGTTGCCAAGAAAATGCCATTCCTCTTTCGCAGACATCTTCATTCTACATTGTAAAGGCCATCTCATTCAAGACTCACCACAATCTTGATCCCAGAAAACCCCCATGATTCATCTTTTACAGCCACTCTGTACTTCATGCTTTAAGTTATTAAGCTATTTCCTTTTCCTCAGACACACATTAGACTTTCCTACCTCTTACCCTTTATTTAAGTTCTGAACACGTAGCTTTCTTCTCCACACTATGCTTCCTCTTTATCAGTTTCATGTACCTACTTTCCAATGTCTAGTTTGAGGAAACCTTATAAGGCTACATGATAGAGTTTGCCCCTGGGTGTTATAAGAAATCAGCTCCAAAAAGGTAGCTACCCGACGAAGGATCTTAGTCTGTGACTCTCATGGATAAACTTATTACCCACTGCTTTGCAGAGTCTCCCTGGAATACCCTGAATAGGACCTTGTGTGACTTTGTATTCCAAACATTGCCTGTCACAATGCTTAACTGATTATAGGTAAGCTAAAAGAAGGAGAAATATGCCTAAACTTCTCATCCATCTTTGTGACAGCTTTAAGTATACATGTTACTATCCTTTTTCTACACAAGTGGAAAATATTTGTAAATGAACTTTGTTATCATCTAATATTTGATGACTTCTTAGTTCTTATCATTATTTAAGTAACTTTTCTTTAGTGGAAAAGGCCAAAAATTAGAGAGGCACGGAGAGAGAGAAAGAGAGAGAGAGAGAGAAAGAGGTCATCTGTGATCTCAGCCCCAGCATCTATAATCCCAATCCCTTCAAGGGCCTCTTTGGGCAAAGAAGAAAAAGGCACTGTTTCTCTGAAGAGATCCCCAGTCCTACGCCGAGGCTAACCAATTTGGTAGTAGAGCCCAGGCTGGATTTCAGTTGGATTTTACTATTCTGCTCTACATGATGGCCTTGGTATGTAGTCTTCTAGTCTTTTTTTATATAAATATTTTTAATGCTTTTATTCAGTGTTGGGAAAATGCCCTCCAAAAGGTACAGTAAGTTGTACCACCACCAACAAGCAGAACACATTTTCCTTGAATAGGCTACTTCCTCTTTTTTTTCCACTCACTCCATTTTTTATTTTAAAAATCCCTGGTAGAGAGCAAAAACTGACATGTTTTATTCTTGCCCAAAAAGTGAGAGATTCTTCAGAAATTACCACTTGCTCCAATATAAAATAAATCAAATGATATAGATATAAATAATTCAGATATGGAATTTAATGAAAATCAGCGACTGTCTCTTATTTAAGAACTTGGTGTCAGGTTTCTATAGGAAACTGTGTTTGTGAAGCAATCTGAGAATAGTTATTCGTCTGAAGTGTTAGTAATTAGTGTAGAAGTGCCTAATTCTCTTGACTGCTTGTTCTTTAATAAAAATGTATTGAGGGATTATCATGTAGTAGGTGCTGGCATATACTGGTGAAAAACAATAATATAGAATTGCCTTAATAAATTTTCTGGCCTTGGGGAGGAACAATGAATAAATGAATAGGCAAATATATATGCACTTGCAAATTGTGATCAGCGTTAAGAAGGAAAATAGGGTGCTGAGAGTCAGGGAAAAAGGAGACAATTTAGATAGGGCAGCCAACTGGGGATAGACCACCTTTAATAGTCACATATAACTGAGATCTGAAGCATATGAATAAGAGCCAGCTAGGCATAAAGCAGATATATAAAACTTTAACCAAAGGGAACAATATATCTGAAGGTTATAGGTCAACAGTAAGCATGGGACAAGCATGGTGGCTCATGCCTGTAGCCCCAATACTTTGGGAGGCCGAAGTTGGAGGATTACTTGATCCCAGGAGTTTGACACCAGCCTGAAAAACATAGAGAGACCCTGTCTCTACCAAAAAAAAAAAAAAACCTTAAAAAAAAATACCCATGCCAGTGGTGTGTGCCTGTAGTCCTGGCTAACTTGGGAGGCTGTGGCAGGAGGATTGCTTGAGCCCAGGAGTTCAAGGCTGCAATGAGCTATGATTGCACCACTGCACTCCAGCCTGGGCAACAGAGAGAGACCCTGTCTGAAAAATAATATTTTTTTAAAAAAAGCTTGATGCTTTCTAAGAGCTCAGCATCTTCTAAGTTCTTACTAGAAATGCCAAATTCTCAGGCCTACCTTAGACCCACCGAATCAAAAGCACTAAGTGGGATTCAGAAGTCTCTGTGTTAACAAGCCTTCCACATGATGATGAAATGCACACTATTGTGTGAGAATCACTGCCTTAAACTGGTGTTTTGAGCTATTTAGGGGAAGGAGAGAGCAAGACAGTACCTCCATTGAGGGGCAATGGTAGTTAACACATGTGGCACAGATCAAGAAATGATTGCAGGTCCAAACACTTGTTAAATGTAAATTTCAGGCAAGGATCAGTGGCTCATGCCTGTAATCTTAGCACTTTGGGAGGCCAAGGTGGGTGGATCACCTGAGGTCAATTTGAGACCACCCTGGCCAACATGGTGAAACTCAGTCTCTTCTAAAAATACAAAAATTAGTCAGGCGTGGTGGTGGGCACCTATAATTCCAGCTCCTCGGGAGGCTGAGGCAGGATAATTACTTGAACTCAGGAGGCAGAAGTTGCCGTGAGCCCAGATGGCACCATTGTACTCCAATCTGGGCAACTATAGCAAAGCTCCATCTCAAAAAAAACAAGTAAAACTTCATCCATCTAAAGTAACTTCTGAATCTGAAGATAAACATTCTCATGGTTGCTATTTTTAATGGTTTATGGATTATTACTTACTTTTAAAGAAGTTAATAGGTTTCATTAACTGCCATTTTGCTTCGTTTTGTCATATATAATTAAAATTTCTCAGAAAATATTGACATTTTTTCGGTTTCCTTAGCAACCTAAAGCATGGCCTGCTTAAATGACTTACTTATGCTCATTAAAAACCTTTTTGTTTTAATTATGCATATTTTGCATTTAGCCTCTGTGAAACACTCATGAACTACCTTTTTGTTTTAATTGTGTCATTGGAAAGCTTGAAGTGTTTTGTGGGTGGGTTTTTTTTTTTTTGTTTGGTTTTTTTGTTTGTTTGGTTTTTTCATTTGTTTGCTTGCTTTTTGTCTATAAAGGAGAGATAACTGGCAGTCAGAGGATTATAGAAACGTGTTCCCAAGGACAGTAAAGTCTCTAAAATTTATTCAATCTTCTTCTTTTTCAAATTGAACTTACTTTTGATTTTTTAAATTGTGGTAAAATATAAATTACATAAAGTTTACTATCTTAACTGTGTTTAAATATATACTTCCATGGGATTACATACATGTATGTTGTTCTACTGCCATCACCACCATCCATCTCCAGAATTCTACTCATCTTGCAGAACTGAAACTCTATGTCTATTCAACAATAATTTCTGCCAGGTGCAGTAGCTCACACCTGTAATCCCAGCACTTTGGGAGGCCGAGGTGGGCAGATCACCTGAGGTCAGGAGTTTGAGACCAGCCTGGCCAACATGGTGAAAACCCATCTGTACTAAAAATACAAAAATTAGATGGGTGTGGTGGCACAAACCCGTAATCCCAGTTACTCAAGAGGCTGAGGCAGGAGAATCACTTGAACCCGGGATGCAGAGGTTGCAGTGAGCTGAGATCGAGATTGTGCCACTGTATTCCAGCCTCACTCTGTCTCAAAACTAAAAAAGAAGAAAAAACAACAATAATTCCCCATTTCTTCCTGCCCCCAGTCCCTGGAAACCACCATTCTATTTCCTGTCTATGAATCTGAAAATTCATTTGTATATCTTCTTTGGAGAAATGTCTATTCAGGTTACTTGCCCATTTTTTATACTATTGATTTGTAAGAGTTCCTTGAGTACTTTGAATACTAACTCCTTACCAGGTGTATGCTTTGCAAAATTTCATTTGGTGCTGCTGTGTTCAACTTGTTCTTAAAAATAAAAAAATAAAAATTTTTCAGCCAGGTGTGGTGGCTCACACCTGTAATTCCAGCACTTTGGGAGGCCAAGGCAGGTGAATCACCTGAGGTTAGGAGTTCAATACCAGCCTGGCCAACATGATGAAACACTGTCTCTACTAAATATATAAAAAGTAGCCAGGCGTAGTGGCAGATGCTTATAGTCCCAGCTACTTGGGAACCTGAGGCAGGAGAATCGCTTGAACCCAGGAGGCAGAGGTTGCAGTGAGCCAAGACTGCGCCACTGCACTCCAGCCTGGGTGACAAAGCAAGATGCCATCTCAGTCAATCAATCAATCAATCAGTAACTTTTCCATTGTGGTCAATACTTTCCTGCTCCTCATTTCCAATCTTTGTACATAAAGGAAATATGAGAACAAGAAAAGAAAGAAGTTGGACACTGTTAATATGGTCAAGGTATAATTCAGCTTTTATTTTAAGAACTTTGGAGTATAAGCTTCATAGAAAGTCATGTCCTAAAACATGAAGAATTATGATCAATGCAAAGAGAAAATGTTAAGAAGTTATCATTTTATGTTTGGATATGCATTCTTTTTTGATATTGTGAAGAGAAATTAGAGATTTTTTTTTTGAGACAGAGTTTCACTCCTGTTGCCCAGACTGGAGTGCAGTGGCATGATCTCAGCTCACTGCAACCTCCACCTCCCAGGTTCAAGCGATTCTTGTGCCCCAGCCTCCCAAGTAGCCAGGATTACAGGCATGCGCTACTATGCCCAGCTAATTTTTCTGTTTTTTAGTAGAGACAGGTTTTCACCATGTTGCCAGGCTGGTCTCAAACTCCTGACCTCAGGTAATCTGCCCGCCGCGGCCTCCCAAAGTGCTAGGATTACAGGTGTGAGCCACCATCTCCAGCTGAGATTGTTTTTTATAAAAAGATGTGGATTCTTTATGGAAAACACAGAGCAGTTAATTGCAATTTTTTTAATGCCACAAATTTGGAAGTGTGTTGAGTCTGAGAGAAAACCATAGTTAAAATATAATTACTGATAATTGCTTGGGAAATAAAAACCATAAATTTCTTCATGCCTACAAACTTGATATTGTTTTCCTAAAACTTTGTTTAACTTTAACCTTTCTTATATGTTTCTGATTATGCTAAATCTAGGCCATTAGTTCTGAGTCTGTTTCATTATTTATATTGTTATCCAATTTGCTCGTCAAACGTGATCATGTCCAAATATGAAAGTTTACAAGAATTGCCCTGAAAACTGAATGCAAGGAGACAATGAAAAGAAACTGCATAATATTTTGGCTTCAGGCTATCACAATAAAAACTGTGGATGGAAAAAAAATGCAATCACATCTCTATTTTTTTTAAAGTACATGTTTCAGTGACATAACTTATTGTCAAGAATGTCTCTACCAGAGGCATAAGTGATACTTTTAAAGGCAGAGGGTTTTATTCGCTCAGTTTGCAAAGTATCCCCCTTGTCTTAGCTACACACAGTCCTTCAGAATTTGGCAGAAATGAGGGACTCAACTTTTAGAGAAAGGGTGACTCATCCCAGTTTTGTTTGAGAGCTATGAAATAGCCCCATAGTGTTAGTAATGGTAATTCACTAAAGAAGTCTCCTGCAGGCCGGGTGCAGTGGCTCATGCTTGTAATCCCAGCACTTTGGGAGGCCGAGGCGGGTGGATCACCTGAGGTCAGGAGTTCGAGACCAGCCTGGCCAATATGATGAAATCCCATCTCTTCTAAAAATACAAAATTAGCCAGGCAAGGTGACGGCAGGTGCCTGTAATCCCAGCTACTTGGGAGGCTGAGGCACGAGAATCGCTTGAACCCAGGAAGCAGAGGTTGTAGTGAGCTAAGATCATGCCATTACACTCCAGCCTGGGAAACAAGAGTGAAACTCTGCCTCAAAAAAAAGAAGAAGAAGAAGAAGACGTCTCCTGGAAAAAAAGTACCAAAATATAAGTGCTCGACACTGAAGTTCAACGGTAAGGGCTATTGGGAAAGCAGATGAAGTTAATCTAAGTAGTGGATGCTGCTGGTGCCCCAGCTGGATTCCTTCAATGGGTTGGTGCACCCATGCTTCAGTGACTCTGGAGTGTTAGCTACTTTAAGGCTCATGGTTTCACCCCTTTCCAGGGAACCTCCCTCAGCCAAAAGGAAGCCGCCTTGACTGGCATGTTACACCACACCTTCTCTCCTAAAACCACCAGTGGTACAAAGGGACAACCCCTTTGTCTCAACATGGGACCTGCTGTTATACAATTTGTGCTCTGGAAATTCCCATGGGGCCAGATTGATGCTGCTCTCCAGCCCATACCACACCCCAGCTTAACTTTCTTGCCCTGTCTTCCTGCTTCTCTCAGTCCCTTTTTCTTAAGAGCACTCAGACTTGCTTCTCTAAAACATGGCTTAAGGCAGTAGGTATCTGAAAGAAAAGCTGCACCTACATTCTGGGCACCACAACAGTCAGGGAACCAACCCGAGTGAAAAGTCAAAATTTACAGAAAACAATGGAAGTCTCCGAACCTGATACATTTCACGAAGGGCTTGCTTACACCTCAACTTGCATTTCTTTTTAATTGTTTCAACACCATTTGAGTAGCTCCTTCCACCCAGGTATTTGAGAGATTCCAGGAGGCATCTGATCCTCTGGAAAAAGCAAGATACAGTCCTTGACGTTCTTGGCCACATGAGAATGATGTATCTGCTGACAAATGCAGAAGCTGCAAAACGTAGCTGGGCTGTTCCTGCTGCCAGTTCCTGGGTAACTGCATTCTGTGAGGGCTTCCCTGAGCCACATGGAAGAGCCCCAGGATAAGTACTGAAGAAAAATATTCATAGGACCTGATTTCTAATTCCTCGTCCTTGGCTTTTCATGACAAGCTCAGCATGAAGGATGCTGGAACTTTTCCTACCACCTCTTCTTTTTAGGCTTCTTTTCAAGAGTCTTGGTTAACAAACATTTATTTGACAAGGATTCATTATAGATGACAATGCCGGTCCCTACTTAAGTAATATTTGTAATATAAATTTCTCTGCAGAGTGTATGTAGCCCAAGAATAAAACTTCATTATTGGACCCTAGTAATTCTGAATTCCTCGTAAGTGAGATAGGACCTCTATGAGTTAGCAGGTTAAGATTTTAGGAGGAATATTTAATATCCCTAAGAAGGGAAGTTTTTCAAGTGCTGAGTAGCACTACATATATGTGTGTGTGTGTATATATATATACATATATATGGCAATATATGTATATATATAAAATAGATATTTTTTATATTTATAAATAAATAAATATATTTATTTATAAATAAACTCATACGTGCCAAATCCAGTGTAGCTAATTCGAGCATCCCAGAGTCTCCTCTCTCTCTGCTTGTTTGTGCAGCTGCTTTTGCTGTGGCCTTTTAAGGATTATCCTGGACCTCCACAATTGACCCCTCTACTTTCTCTCCATCTATAAGCTTCATTTTGCTTTGCTTTCCTCTTAACCCAGTTTAGATTGTACAGTATGTTTTTCAATAACATCCTGGCTAATACTGAAACTCCCTTATCCCTAAACGTGTGAGTCACAATCATCTGCCGAAACCCCAAACCTGGATCAACTGTTTTCTCCGTGCTTGCGTGCAGCACTGTCAGAGGAAATGAGACATTCGGGCAGACTGATTCTGCTAAAACATGTCGAACCTCATCCTCAAGTGGGCCCTCAACACTGTTTGCCAACCTCGTTACATTTCTTAGGTAAACTCCCTCTCACACTCTCTATTACGATTAATTCAAATGTCCCCACTTACCCTTAATTCATGTTTTCATTCAAGGACTATTCATTGCACACCAGGCACTGCACGCTATGCCAGGCACTGCAGACTATGCCAGGTCTGTTGATTCCTACTACTTCACAGAGAAAATAAAACCCCTCAAAGCAGAATTCCCTCAATTTACTCTTCCCAGTCTTTCAAACAGACCTTTTGTACTTTGCAGTAGTAATGCTTTCTTAACTGTCAAGTCAAAATTCCTTCTTCAAAATAAGATTCACTTGTTAACAGATACTTCCTTTCTTTTCTTAGAAAAGTAGTAGATGACTGTAATTTTAAATATGTGTTTGAACAAATCCTTAGGTACATAAAGATAAGCAAAGATCTGACAGCCAGAAAAAAACATTATATCAGACATACGTATCATTCTAAATCACTACTTTTGTATCTATAATAAGACAACATTTAATGAACTGAAAAGTCTGCCTGCGTGAAACTAGTCACAATAAAATTAGACTTGGTTTGCTCTTTCATGGAGAACATGTTCCAGATGTTTAAGTGATTCAAGGAAAACCCACAGTATAATGGCTTTCTTCAATGTTTTCTCACTGCTTCCAAACTAGAATAAAACCTAATATAATCCTGATATTATTTAAATAGCACATTGTATTGTCCAGTGTTAACTGTGCTTTTTGACATCCTAGGTATAGTGTTTAATAATTTAAACACAAATTTATGTGTGTAATATTAAAAACTCTAATCTGTGAAATATAGCCAAATCAATGTCACATCTATTTAAATGGCAAAGTACCTGTATTCACCCTTTACAAGATGAATGTCTTGAGACTGCATTTGGAGGGCCGTAATTCTTGTTATGTATGCTTCTGGGCACTGACAGCCCACAGCAGTGAGCCATCCTTGGGTGGTACAGAGTGGCTACCAAAACCTAAGTCAAATGCCAAAGTGAAGACAGACATGAACATTCTCCTGCCTCCTTTTCCTTTTTATCTCTTCTACCATCCGTTATCTCATTTCTTCCACCTTCGTGGGTTTAGTGCCCTCGTGATGATTTCTAGCTGACTGAAGTCCTTCAGTCTGCTCAGGCCCATCTAGAGACTTCCCCAAAGTGAACATTTGCCCCCAGTTATCTGTTTATCAACTGACCTCTCACCAATCAAAGCTTCCATTGTCAAATACTTTAACAAATATTTAAATTTAGGAATTCAGATTAAACTGAACATTTGGCTTTTTTTTTTTTTTTTTTTTTTTTTTTTTTTTTTTTTTTTTTTTTTTTTTTTTTTTTTGAGACAGAGTCTTGCTGGGTCATCAACCAGACTGGAGTGAGTGTTGTGGTACCATGTCAGCTCAATGCAACGTCCACCTCCTGGGATCAAGCGATACTCATGCCTCAGCCTCCCGAGTAGCTGGGACTACAGGCATGCACAACCACACCCGGATAATTTTTCTATTTTTAGTAGAGACGGGGTTTCACCATGTTGGCCAGGCTGGTCTCAAACTCCTGACCTCAGATGATCCACCCATCCTCTGGCTTTGGCCTCCCAAACTGCTGGGATTACAGGTGTGAGCCACCACACCCGGCCTGGGTTGTTTTCTTAATCTTTAGCAGTTGTTTTGTTCACAACTACTTCAACAATATTTTTTTTTTGAAGCAACTTTCTGGAATATGTGGCCTGGTTTTTATAGAAATAATAACTTTTCTCTCTTTTTTTTTTTTTTTTAGAATAAAAAGAATAGAGAAAGAAAGAGGAAGAGATTTTAGAAAAAAAGAGAAAAGGAGAAAGAAAGAAATAGCAAAAGAAAGAAAACAAGAAAAAGAAAGAGGAAGAGATTTTAGAAAAGGAGAAAGAAAGAAACAGCAAAAGAAAGAAAAAAGAATGAAAGAGAAAGAAAGAGGAAGAGATTTTAGAAAAAGAGAAAAAGAGAAAGAAAGAAACAGCAAAAGAAAGAAAAAATAAGAATGAAAGAGAGAAAGAAAGAGGGAGAGAGAATGGGATTCTTGTTTTATTGCCCAGGCTAGAATACAGTCTAAAAATGGGGATTAAAAACTTCTTTTATGCCAATAATTGTGCTTAACAATGGAGACAGGAAGGAATAGGGGATGAAAATAACAAATAAGCAGCCAACCAATATTTTATTTAAACCTGTGAAATGCTATGCAATTGCTGGGGAGTGATTTACTTCCAGTTATGTGGTCACTTTTAAAATAGGTATAATGTGATACTGAGAAAAATGTATGTTTTGTGGAT